>JXTB01000771.1:63777-132853 GCA_002914805.1 Parasponia andersonii | reverse complement strand
TCCACGGCGACGGAGATCGCCAACTTCGGGACCTTCCTGACTGAGTTGAGAGCCGCAGTCGCCAACGAGTCCCGGACCTCCGGTCATCGAATTACTACACGCTCAATTTGCCTGTTCAGAAGATATCAAACAGTTTGGATTGGATCAACGTCATGAGTTACGATTTCTATGGCCCTGGTTGGTCGCCTAACTTTACAGCGCCACCGGCAGCTCTGTACAACGCGACGGTGAGTCAGGTCAACGCTGCCGCCGGGATCCGAGACTGGATTCGGGCGGGTTTCCCGGCGAACAAGATTGTCCTTGGGCTGCCGTTTTACGGCTACGCTTGGCGCCTGGTCAACGCCAATAACAACGGACTTTTTGCTCCGGCGACAGGAGCCGCCGTGTCGACGAATGGCGATTTGGGTTATAACCAGATAAGGAGCTTTATAAGCTCGAATACGGCTCCGACTGTGTTTAACGCGACGGTGGTGACTGATTACTGTTATTCCGGGACGACTTGGATTGGTTACGATGATGTATCGAGTGTGACTGCCAAAGTTGGCTATGCTAAAGGGAAAGGATTGCTTGGTTATTTTGCATGGAATGTTGGGGCTGATTACAACTGGACTCTTTCCCAAACAGGTTTGTTAATAAAATTTTACTCCTTTTTCCTTTTTTTTGGAAACCAAATAAAATTTTACTCTTGATCATCACATTTTCATTTAATTATGACTTGTTTCTGTTCAAATAATAAGTAATTGTTTAAATAAAAAGATCAATGCTAGGGTGCAAAGAAAAAATATCTACATGGTAAAACAATTAAGATAGAAGGTGGACTCAATTAAGTTTTCCTTGTGGATCTCGTCTCACACAAATATTAGTATGTGATGTATCATGCATAACAATATGTCCTATCCCCTAATATTGATCATTTTAAAAAGTGTATACTCTTATATATGTATCGAGATTGGCAATGCTTATGTGACAGAATTGCATAACTAAAGGAAAATGAAGTCTAATTAATTAGGTATTTTTCTCCACGTACATTTATGCTGCTTAGTTTGAGTATAACTAGTTATTAGAAAATCATGACATTTATGTTTTCTTTTTTTGACTAAACAACCTTTTTCAATGAGGTATTTATGAATGAAATCTCAAAAATTGTTGTCTCTTGCTGTCTCATTATTTTATATATGGATAATTTAGCCAAATGTTAAAAATTAATTTAACATTTTAAAAAAAAATTAAAGAATAATCGCTGATTTGTCAATATTAAATTGAGTGACACACTTTTTGAGACAACAAATTAGGATTGATTTCATTCTAGGATTCTACTCGGACCGGACAAAATGGCCATTTGGTGATATATTGCTCTCCATCTATAATTTTATATTTAAAAAAACTACTCTTTGTTGCCAGGTACCTTTTTTTATTTTTTTTGCTAATATGTTGCCACGTACTACGGGCATACAGCTGCCTAGGTATTGTAATTTGTTAGTACTAAGTTCGACTTGGATAAAAATGATCGACCTTTATCGAGCACATAAACATCAAAAGATTCACCTCTAGTATAGAGTCGATTGCGGTCGAAAATTTCGACCAAAATTGAATTATCAATTTCAGCCTCAAATTTTGCCAGCAATTTCAAGTAGGATTAAACCTCTTCAATTGTTATCTTTTTTTGGTGAGACCTCTTCAATTGTTATCAAAATTGTGTTTTGAAGTGCTTTAAATCCCAAATTTATGACCAAATTTCTTCTTTTTTTTTTTTTTTAATGAATTCATCATCTTATTTATTTTAATAATCAATTAAATACAAAAATCGAATTAGAAATAAACTATAGTAGACATTGTCAATAAAATAATTGAATATTACTGAGGCCTAAAAAGAAGGAAATTGTGTACGAGATATAAGTAATGTGCATACAAATCTTGATAAAGTGGGTTGGCTCAAGTGGTAAGAGCACTTATTATTTAGAATATGGAATTTAAGTTCAAGTAATACTGAGAGTAAGTGTGAAAACCTATTATCTATAATAGAGTAGGGTGAAGATTGAGTAGTAATATGTATTTTTCTTTAATTTATAATAAATATAGGTCATTAGTTAAGTTCCACTTTCTTTTAAAAAAAATGGTGCATGCAAATCATATTTATATTCTAGTGTGAGAAAACCTCCACAAAAAAAAATCTAAGAGGATAAAAACCTTCGTACAAATAGAAAGACTGTTAAAACAAAAAAGAAAGAAAAAACTATTAGGAAAAATCGTACCAATTAAGAAATAGATCAAAAGATAGAACTTGTTGAGAAGGAGATGAAGATTTTAGCGAGTTCTTTTAAGCCGCTGCCCATGCCATTCAATTTTTCTTAAAAAATAGAATGCCCTTTATTTTATATTTTCCTTTTTTTTTATTTAGGTTGAATTAAGGATAAACGAGTTACAAGTTTTCATATTTTTCACAATGAGCTTCAAAAAAAAGGCATAAAAAGATAGTGTCCCCTACCTTAATTTCGTATAGTTGTTATTTATATTTATTTATTTTTCATGAGAAATTGTATTGATTGTCTTCCTGTTTTTTTGTTTCTTCAGCTTTTCGCACATGGGGGGCATAGATGTTCGAGTTTGGAGTCAAGAGTACCTGAGGCATTTAGAATTTTATGATACTAAAAATCTAGACACAGTGTGGCAATATACTAAAAATCTAGACACAGTGTGAAAAAATATATATATATATAAATATATAATAAAGGGTGATTTGGAGTGAGTATTATGTGATTGAGAATTTTACTTAATTTAAAAATTCTTGGTCTATTTTCTAAAAATATTTGAAAAGTTTTATTTTTACAAAACAACTATATTTTTAGAAGTTTCAGAATTTCAATTAGTCAACAAATCCTTTAGTCATTTAATTACCATTAAATGTAGATTGAGAAATAATTACAGAGTTATAATTGAAGTTTATGCATCATCAACATAAGTATTAGTACTATGGGATATAATTAGTTTACAAACATAAAGTTTGGAAAGTAAACTTGGTTCAATTGTTATAAAGTTCTCATGAATTAATCGAAAACAAAAGGGTTTTGTTTTAAATCTCTAAGCATTACCAAGTAACGATACTACTCTAGCTAAGTACCTCCTAATCTCTCTGTGGAAATCAAACCTATATTCAATACCATGAGGAGGAAAAAGACAAAGATGAGCATGGAATACCTAATAGAAATTTAATCGTCTTTTAAAACTATTTTGAGTTTTGAACATAACTACATGATTAATTATTTCAAAATAGTTCGCAAGCATATATAGTCGAAGAATCGACCATCCATATACATGAAAATTAATATCATACAAATTACACTACACTGTATAGAGCATAAATCAATATATACTATGTGCTCTAATTTTTCTGTCATAGACTCAGGACACTTGTATACAAAGTGTATTAAGTACGTCACTTGACATCTAAGGACAAAAATATCCCCAAAATTGATCAAAATTTCGGTGAAATTTAGGAAATTTAAGAGTATCAAAAGATCTTTTGAGGTTAAAAAAATTTCTAGAAAAATTGCATGGAATTAAATATCGAGAAATGTTGGAAATATTTTAGTAAAATTATCGATATCATTAATTACTCTAAAATTTCTAGAAGTTTCGGAAAAGATTCTGAGAAATTTTAGAGTACGAATAAAAAAAATGGAAACAGATATTTTTCCCTTTTTACGGAAAAAAATTTTTTAAGAAGTATAATAGTTCTACAATTTTTTATGCACATGCACCTTATATAATGTATTTTGTTATAATTTTTTAATTATAAATATTTTCTATAATCTTTTTTATTTAGTAGATTTATCCATTTCTTTCATCTCAATTGTATTTTTTTAATCATTTATGCTTATGATATATTCATGTATATTTCAATAAATATAGTGTGTTTTATATTTGTAAATTATACAAAACATTTTATCCATTTTTTTATAATATAAATAAAGTTTCAATTAATTTCCATATTTTTCCAAAATTTCTACAGATAAAGATATTTTCTCCGCTATTTCCTAAATTTTAAAGTACCAATATTTCAACCAATGTCGATTTTGTTGTCTTTGTTTAAACCTTTCAAAGATAACCAAGAGGGACAACTAATAATGCCTACACAAGCTGAAAGGGCAATTATTAGAAAATTTCAGGCGGCTCTATAGACTTTACACTAGTCATGGTAGAACAGTGACTCCTGTAAAATTCTAAATTTTTATAAAGATAATTAAGTAATTTTAATTCAAGAGCATTTTGGTAATTCTATATTTTTGAATTAATTAAATAAAAATATGAAATTATTTTTAAATTAAATTATTGGTGTTGAACCTAGACAAGATAAAGTCTAAGTGCATTTGGGGCAAAAGTGAAAAAGAAATTACAAATCGGAGACAAAAATGTAATTATGGAGGGACTAAAGTGAAAGAATCTTTTTAAAATTTGTGGCCAAAGTGGAATTTCAGATACATTTTCGGTCAAACCAAATTACGCCATGTGTCCCACTACTACAGTTTCCGAAAATTGCATATAAATCCCCCAAATTCTTCTTCTTCTTCACCGAGGCCCTCCCAAGCACACCGTCTATTACTGTTCATTCGTCGCTCCTTCAGCCGCCGCCGTGCCCGACGCGCCTGCCTGCCGTGACCGGAAGATGCCGACGAAGCAATGCCTAGTACTACCATATAGTTTCGCCGCCCCTCACTGGAGAAAAAGTGGTCCGAACGTCGTGTCATCGGATTAGATTTTTGGCCGCTGTTTCCTCCTCCAACGTCCGATCAACTCACCGTTGCTGCCGTTGAACTCCTCTCAACTCTAGTTTTCTTTTCCGACCACTCTCAGCATCTAACTCAGCTCTGATGAGAAGTTAACTACTGTAGGAATTTTAAATTATTAAATTTTTGTGGTATTTTCGTAATTATTTTAGAATTGAGTTATTTATCCTGAGAAAATTTTTCCACGTGAAAGAGGAGATTGAAACATGAAATCTCATGATTTTGAAGTGTTAAAATAGTAACCGCAAGATCGTTAATTATCGAAATGAAAATGTGGCATTTTTCTAATTATTTTCCAAATATGGTATTTTTATTTTTTTTGGATTTGTTTAGCCCATTTAATGCTCGGCACCTCGAAACTGAGTTCTGACTTTGAATTTAGACTCAGTGAGATCGGGACATGAATTTTGATATAAAATACCACTATTTTCTAAAGTTGCACGAAAATCGAGAAAATAGATCTTGAATCACACTATTTTGCGTGCCACAGCCGGTTCTACAACGGGACCCGTTTTCGACGAACTTTATATCTAATCCAATATTTTTGGGTGTTCTGAATTCAGTGGTGACCTCTGTTTCTCAATCTGAGTCTCCGTTTGAAAAGTCAATTTTTCAAGTGAACGTGACGAGATCCGAGAACGATTGTCTGAACCACTAGGTGATCAATTGAAGATATTTCTAGCATCGTTAGCTCAGCATAACTACTATCTCGAGGTAGGAGTTCGATTACCTAATTTTATATCTATTTTGGATTTTATTTGCATTAAAATTTATTTATGAAAAATCATGATTTTATAATCGTTAAAAAAAATATTGTTAATTGTTGGGTTATATTGGGATTGGATTGCGTAAATTATTTTATATATTTTTTCATAGTAGTTTTGGGGTAAAACAGTGGTGTGTTGCCCATGTTACAATAAATCCAGAATAATGCCAACTTGAATTTTGATACATTATTTGGTTATGTATTGTACGGTTATTATGCATATTTTGTTACATATTGTACATACCATAGGTTCACACATGAGATACATCTTAGGCATCGCATTATTGTAATAGGTGGACTAGTACACCTACTTTCAGTGAGAGCCCGTAAACCCGTGCGAGATTTTTTTGATTATTCCTATTTGGTAGGTGTAGGCATTCAGTTGCCCCTCCAGTTCGGTAGGCATAGACACATGGGCGTCTCTCCAGTTTTCTGGGATAAACATCAGGCAGAGAGTATTTAATGCACATAGTACGAGTTATTCTTGTTCGTAATGTAAGGGTGTGAGCTCATGTGATTTTTGACTTTGGTTTTGAATATGTGATTATTCTGGATACTACTTGTTTAATAAATTTGGTTTATAAATGGATTTTGGAAAAGGCATTAACCATGCAGGTTTGATAAAATTGTATTTACTCAAAAAGGTGATTGAGTTTCTACTGAGCATTCTCGTGCTCACCCTCTACTTCCTTCTATTTCAGGTATTGACCTATTTTATGGTAATTATTCTTGTGGCTTGGCAAGCATGTTTGGCATATGCTTGTAGTTCAAATCCTCTTCATTGTTTGATATGTATTCGATATTAATTCCCCTTTCCTAAGTTAATTTTATTTAGCCAATAGTAATATATTTACTGAGTAAATGTATGAGAATGATTTTTGTTATTAAATCGAATACTTAGAAATAAAATGATTTTATATAAATTATTTGAACATTGGGCCTAAGGTTTTAATTTGAACTGTTTTATTAAACTTCATGAATTAATAAAAGTTTTTAAACTAGTTAATTAGGATTTTCTCTTATCTTAAAATGAAAAATTTACTTACAAATTTAAAACTGGTAGTTAATATCGTGATTTTTAAATTTGTCCAATCTCATAATTTACTTACTTTTGAGGACTAAACTTAAATTTCAAATACTTAAATTTTTCTGAAATTTTAGAAACTATTATTCATCATTATTTTCACTCAAAATTACTAAAAGTCACAATTTTAGATTTTCGGTCGTGACAACGCCAACATGGTACTCGTGTGTATTATGAATACTATATAAACGTACCCATACATATTGTGTCTCTAAACGTTCTCTAGTTTTTATTTATAACCAATTCTACATTCTAAAAAATTCGGCAGGATGACGGCTCCCTATTTAACAACCCAAAATAAACTTGCATTTAGAAAATTCCCATAACAGCAAGTTTGTACTGAATGTAAAATACTTGTACAGTGTTCACAATATACACATGTATATATATATATCTCAAATTCGTCAAAACAATAATTGAATCCTTTCAAACCAGCATACTTCACAAATTTTCCAGTGGTTTCTTGGATCATGAAATAGATCTTATTGTCGCATTTGTGTCGTCAAAATGAGTTTATTTGGTTATGTGATTGGGCCCTGGAACCAAAAAAGACTCTTGGTATGCTTATCAAGGCAAAAAAAGAAACTAGTTAATTAAGATAATGTATTTCAACCTCTACCCCACCAAGATAGTTTAGCCAACCTATCAAGCACTTAGGATGCTCTTCCTTGCTCGAATGTACGCTAGCTTGATCCTTTGGTTATGTATACACTTAAAATATACGTGGTTTTGTTGTCACAACCCAAACCCTGAGTCAGTGGTAGAAAAGGAATTTCACAAGTGGAAATTCATAATTTATTTTAGAAAATTTTAGAAAGACGACAACTAGTTTACAAAATAGTTCAAATTTTAAATTCCCACAGTTTGTGATCACCACTAGACATAAACTATTAATAATAGAAATCAAACATTAATATGCATTATATCGTCATCACCATTGGACAATATAGATAATACAGGCTAAATCCAAAGTATGAGTCTTAAATATTATTACAAGTCTAATCCAAAGTATGAGTCTTAAATATTATTACAAATCTAAGGTAAGTATCTAAGTAATTACCTACCACAAACTAAGGTAAACTTCTTCTTAGATTACTCCACCCCGGAGTTACCCAAGTTACACTATAAATCACCTGAGAAGGGAAAGAAAGGGGGTGAGTATTCACGTGCTCAGTAGGAATTTCAATTACCCTTTTTGGTATGAATATAACTTTTCAAACTTCCATGGTTAACACCTTTCCAAAATCCATTTATAAAATAAGTTTACAAGGAAATCAAAATCATAAGCAATCATGTTCATTATTATATATATCGTAAATCAATCAAGTACAAGCATATACATGAGCTCTCATCCTCCCATCACGGTCCGGTAATACCTCTGTAACAGAGGTACCCAGCATCCTGATACTACCCGGAGATATGTCAGCAAATCCTGCGTAGCAGCAACTCACCAGCGATCTAAATACCATGATACTAAAATAGAACTCAAGTACGTGATCCTATGGTAGGTACAACATGTCATAGACTGTGTAATGATCATGCATCAAGTATTTTAAGAAATCATGCTTTAATACTCATCTGGTATTATTCTGGGATTTACAGAAAATTGGGTAGCATAACGGCTGTATTTTTCCAAAATCAAAATTTTAAACCTGCATAAAAACTATACAATCTAATCCCGGAACAATCCAATATATCTCAACAATTCACAATCTTATCAATTATCCAATCAAACCAATTAAATCTATTAAAATCGACAATTTTAAGAAATGGGTCATAATGCACATTTTTATCAAAATAAGGATAACAGCCTGGTAATTGAACCCCTACCTAACTAGAGTAGTGATATCACGCCAATGGATCCCCAAGGTGCAGTTGAACGATCGCTCGGAGGGTCGGAACCAATTTCAAGCTCTTGATCGCTCACTTGTGAAAAATCAACCCCTCAACGTAGCTTCGAATCAACAAATAAATATCTTTACCAAACTCCTAACACCCAAAATAGCTAGATTAGATATATGATTTGACCAGTTTGGGTCCAGACTGACACCGGACCGGTGTCATGCAAAACGAGATAAATTCTAAGCCGTTAGATATGATTTTTCATACCGATCACAAAATATAGTCAATATATATATCAAACTTCACCATTTTCTGAGTACATTCCAAAAATGACAACAAAAATGAAATCTAACAGTCAGATCAAAAGACGAACCCGAGCTAAAAAATATACAAAAATGACAACTTTTAATCCGGACAAAATGGGATCGTGATGTATATACCTGGAGAAAGCCCATGACGAGAGGATTCAAATGCCACCGGTTTTGAGACTTTTTGTCGCCGGTGAGCGACGGAAATGATGGTTTCGCTCTCCCCCTCGGTAACGTGGCGGTTCGACGCCTCAGAGCTCCAGCAGTCGGCTCGGCTGGGCGACGCACATAGTCTGGGCTAGGCGGCAGTTGCGACGGAAAAGAGAGAGAATGGGCGGGAGAGAGAGAGAATCAACGGAGAGTGTACGAGAAAAAGAGAGAGAGCAGAGAGAGTGAGATCAGAGGGGAGAGAGAAAAAAAAAGAAATATCAATTTTTTTTTTTTTTAAATTTGGTCAAAAGACCCACCCTTTCACCCTTGATAAAAACGAGATTTTACATTTGTAGTATAGATTAAGATGTTAGAGAAGTTAAATCAATAATAACAAGATAATTAAAAATAAAATAAATAATCAATTAAACAAAAAAGTAAAAAAATTTAAATTAATCGCAACAAAATAGATCAAAAACTAATATGAGAAGACAATGCTTCAATACTTAAGTGTTCATTTAACTGTTATCTATTTTAATTCCTATTTACTACTTCATTATATATTCCACATCTCAAATAGATAACTATAAAATATAGAATTGAAGAACAAATATTAATCTAAAGTATATTATATGAAACAGTTTTCTAATTAATATCAAAATAATTTATTTTACTAGTTATCTAAGATTGACAATATATCATATAGAAATACTACAATAAAAAATCAACTAATAAAATAAAAATAATTAGAATTTAGCTTAAATCACATAAAGAAAGTATGACTGAATTTATATGAGAAATTAATAAATAATAACTTGAATTGAAACTAAAACCACTGAGGAATTGTAACAAACCAATATATAAATGTTGAAGTACTCTCAGAAATCTATGCTAGAAAACAAAAAAAATAAGCAATTAAGATCCTCTCTAGTCTCTCTAAAGCCTAGCCTAACCTTGCACTTATCTCACACTCTCTTTCTAGAAAAAGTAGTATTTTGTCTCTCACGTTCTGACTATTTATAGCTAATTTTGGAGTGTCCGCCAAGTCTTCATGTTTTCAAAAGTTACTTTTGATTGGTCGAGTGATATATCAAATTCCTCAATGTTTTTCTCTATCTCTCTCCTCATTTTCTTTCACGGCTTTTTAGCCAAGCAAGGTAATCCCATGCGGATGAATGCCATGAGCTTGGTGCGAATCTTACGCGTCATTGGATGATAAAAAAGGTTGACTTCTTACGCGTCATTGGATGATAAAAAAGGTTGACTTTGAAAGTTGATGTGGCGCATCTTGACTGGCATAAAATCAAGTTGCATGGGATGAAAAATATGTGCTTTAGAAATGCCTTGAGGAAGAGAAATAGACAAAAACAAATAAACGAAACAAAATTCAAAATAAAATAAAAACTAAGAAAATAAAAGAAACAAAAACTATGGTATAGAAAGATAAAATATGATTAATCATAGTAGACAGGAGCCAAGTGATATCTCCCTATTTCGAAGCACTTTAAGCTCTCTCCCTAGTATTCGGGCTAGTTCTTCCTTATATGTTATATCTTCTTGTAATGGCACCTCCACATATTGAATAATATGTATTGGGTCAGGCACATATTTTCTCAGCATCGAGACATGAAAAATATTGTGCACTCAACCCAATTGTGGTGGCAAATCCAAGCGATACGCTATAGACCCAATTCTAGCACTAATCACAAATGGTCTAATATTTTGGAGCCAAGTTGGCTTTAAGTCCAAATCTAGTGATTCCTAGCCTTAGAATCACTTTCAAGAATACTTGATCACCAACTTCAAACTCTACTTCATATCTTTTTGGGTCTATATAGCCTTTCTTACTACTCTACATAACTTTAAGTCTGTCCCGAATCTTATTAATCTTCTCAGTATTCTCTTGTGTCAGTTCTAGCCCAAGAGCAACATGTTCCTCTACATCAGCCCAATACAAGAGTAATTTACATGGTCTCTCATATAATACCTTATATGAAGTCATGCCAAGACTAGTTTGGTAGCTGTTGTTGTAAGCAAATTCAACCAATGATAGGTGATCATCCCAGCTTCCTCCAAAATCCAGTATATAAGAGCGAAGCATGTCTTTTAAAATCTGAATAGTCCTCTCAGATTGGTCATTAGTCTGAGGATAGTGAGCAGTACTGAGATTTAGTTCTGTCCCTAAAGCTCTTTATAAAGCTCTCTAGAACTTGGATGTGATGGCACTCCATGAAATCGAACAATATTGTCAATGTAGAGATGACTAAGTTTGTTGAGTGAAAAATCAGACCTAATTAGTATAAAAAGAGCAGTTTTCATCATACGATCAATAATCAACCAAACTGTGTCGTTTTTTCTTCGAGTCGTAGGCAAACCCACTACGAAGTCCATGGTAATTTTGTCCCATTTCCACTTCGGTATGGGCAAAGGTTGTAGTAGTCCAACTAGCCTCTGGTGTTTGGCTTTGACTTACTGATAAGTCATACACTTAGCTACAAAGGTAGCTACATCACGTTTCATACATTTCCACTAATACTGTCTTTTTAGATCATGGTACATCTCTGTACTACCAGGATGTACTACAAATTCGGACTTATGAGCCTCAATAAGAATGGTCACTCTAAGATAAGGATCATTAGCCACTTGTTACGCCCTGCTCATTTGGCTCCCAAAATCCAAATGTTGTTGCTTATGGCTCTAAGGCCCTCTATATATCTGGTTCACCCAAAAAAGATTAAGGAAGACCCTAGAACATGGTGGACACTTCTAGAATGATCAAGAGAAGTCTTGGTCATGCTAGAAGACTCTAGTTGGTACTACTAAGTCCTAGAAAGCTCTAGACAAGGCCGGAATGTACGGTTAGATAGTCCTAGAAGCTCCTAGATGACTTTGAAGAGCCAAGATGGTGAGTGAACCTCTTACAAGGATCTAGACCATGCTTGTTCTAGATTTCTCTATGTAAATATCTTTGTAGATATTGTAACTTTGTTTGAGAATATTCTAGATCCTATGTGAGATCATGCCACTTAGCACGATCATAACCCTTGGTTGGTTTAGGCTTTTCCTATATAAAGGACCCCTTGGGTTCATTTGTACACAAGCCCCATTTGTAAGAGTTCTAAGCATTCTAAAAGTAATACAAAGCTTTCATTCACCTAAACTCTCTCATCCTTACCACTTTATCTCAAAGCTTATTCTAAGTCTCTTTCTTGAGTATTAGTAGGCTGACTTAGTGCGATGGACTATGCTAAGTATCGCACGATTGTCTAGTTTATAGCTAGGGTCATGATAGTGTATTATCAGAGGCTGGTTGCTCATTTTATCTTAGTGATTCCATTGTCTAAATAAAAACTATGGCTGCAACTCCTGACCCCGTCGAAGTTAGTGCTTCTGAACGTGGGTGTGATGAAGGGAAGAAGGGTGCTACCCATGGCAAGTCGAGGGACATGGTGACTAGCTTGGAGGCTAGAGTGTCCCGACTGGAGTCCAACTTTGGCACGTTGGGCGAGCGTGTAGATGATCTAGATGGCCGTTGCGATGGTTTGGAGACCGAGGATGCGGAGATCCATAGCGGCATCAAAGATGCGCTTAGTGGGCTAGAGCCTGACTTAAGGTGCGAGTTCGAATCCCTTTATTCAGAGATTGCCAAGGTATGAGATCTCTTCCAAAGAGAACTCAGTAATGTTTTACTTAGAGTAGATGAGATGGGTGGTGATCTTGCTTTGTGCAAGCGAGCGGTGGCCATAGGGGTAACCACCACAACAACCGTTGAGGCAAGGAAGGTTGAGTTACCTAAACCAAAGAACTTCGTATGAGGACTCAAACAATACTGTGAGGCCGTCGGTGTGACAGATGATGCCAGTAAAATCAACTGATACCGCAATGCTATGGTGGAGACGGAGACACGGGGAGATGCAATGAGGGGTGTGCACAGTAGCCACCTTTAATGACTTCAAAAGAGAGCCAAAAAGGGAATTCTTCCCCGAGAATGCTGAAGAGGAGGCGAGAGGCCATCTTCATCGCCTCAAACAATCTGGCAGTTTTAGAGACTACGTGAAAGAGTTTACCACACTCTTGCTCGAAGTCCTTGACACTTCAGATAAAGATGCCCTATTCTTGTTCATGGATGGTCTTCGGAACTGGGCCAAGTTAGAGCTCAAACATCATGGCGTCCAGGACTTGGCCGATGCTATTACAGTAGCCGAGAGCCTCGTTGATTACTCTATCAAAAGGACCCTTCTAAGGCCAAAGACAAGAAGGGTAGTGGAGTAACGAATGGGGGAGAGCAAACAAAAGGAGGAAAATGGAACAAAGATAGTTCCTCCTACAGGCACAAAGATAAAGGCAAAGAGAAGGAAGACCGTGACTTCTCCAAGCCAAGAGTCAAGTGCTTTCTTTGCGATAGGCCACATTGGGCACGAGAGTGTCCTAAGAAGAAAGCTCTCAATGCCTTAATTTCCTCTGAGCCAAGCCAAGAATGAGGTGATAAAGAAGATGGTGGTGCACGTGTTGGTTCCTTACAACTCCTTAATACCCTGCGATTGGCCCCTAAGTCACAAGCTAAAGGCCTACTTTTTGTGGATGCAATGATCAATGGCAAAGCCACTAAAGCTTTGGTTGACACGTGTGCATCTCACAACTTTTTCTCTGTTGAAGAAGCTAGGCAGTTGGGCTTGACGGTACCCAATAGAGGAAACTCCCTTAAGGTAATAAACTCAGTAGCACGCCCCATCCATAGGGTTACTCATAATGTTAAGGCTAGCCTAGGTGGATGGGCTGGCCAAGTCGACTTATCAGTAGTGCCAATGGATGATTTCATTGTAGTGCTTGATTTGCAATTCCTTGATGCAGTGCGGATATTCCCAGTTCCTTTTGTGAACTCTATGTGCATTATGGATGGTGAAAAGGCTTGTGTAGCACCAACGGAGAGATCCACAAAAGTGGAAAACAAAGTACTCTCTGTACTTCGATTGAAGAAAAGCTTGAGAAGAGAGGAGGAGAGTTTCTTGGCCATCCTAAAGGAGCACGTGATGAAGAGTTGGAACCTCAAGGTAACCTACCCATGGAGATACAAACTATCTTGGATGAATTCCAAGATGTGATTCCAGACACCCCGCCCAAGAAACTTCCACCTAGGAGGGAGGTGGATCATGAAATCGAGCTTGAGCCAGGCACGAGGCCACTTGCGATGAGTCCCTATCGAATGGCCCCTCCGGAGTTAGCGGAACTTCGGAAACAACTAAAAGAGTTGCTTGATATGGGTTTCATCAGGCCCTCCAAAGCTTCTTTCAGTGCCTCGGTGTTGTTCCAGAAGAAGAAAAATGGCTTACTAAGGATGTATATTGATTACCGAGCTCTTGACAAGGTGACAGTGAAGAACAAGTACCCTATCCCGCCTATTACCGACTTGTTCGATCAACTTGGGAATGCTAGATACTTCTCAAAGCTTGATCTATGCTCGGGGGACTACCATGTGTGCATAGCAAAGGGAGATAAGCCCAAGACCATGTGTGTGACAAGGTATGGTGCTTATGAGTTCTTAGTTATGCCATTTGGTCTTACCAATGCACCTGCTATCTTTTGCACCCTCATGAATAAGTTATTCCATCCTTGGCTCTCAAAATCCAAATATTGTTGCTCATGGCTCTAAGGTTCTCTATATATATTGCTCACCTAAAAAAGATTAAGGAAGACCCTAGAACGTGGTGAACACTTCTAGAATGATCAAGAGAGGCCTTGGCCATGCTAGAAGACTCTAGTTGGCACTACTAAGTCCTAGAAGGCTCTAGACAAGGCCGAATGGTACTTGATAGATTGGACGGTCCTAGAAACTCCTAGAATAACTTGGAAGAGCCCAGATGGTGAGTGAATCTCTTAGAAGGATCTAGACCATGCTTGTTCTAGATTTCTTTATGTAAATATCTTTGTAGATATTTTAACTTTTTTTGAGAATATTCTAGACCCTATGAAAGATCGTGCCATTCGGCACGATCATAACCCTTGGTTGGTTTAAGCTTTGCCTATATAAAAGACTCCTTAGGTTTATTTGTACACAAGTCTCATTTGTGAGAGTTTTAAGCATTCTAAGAGTAATACAAAGCTTTCATTCATCTAAACTCTCTCATCCTTACCACTTTATCTCAAAGCTTACTCTAAGTCCCTTTCTTGAGTATTAGTAGGCTGACTTAGTATGACGGATTGTGCTAAGTGCCGCTCGATTATCTAGTTTAAGGCTAGAGTCCTGACACACTGCTAGCTTTCCACTGAGAAGTACAAATCCTTCTCTATTTGTACTCCAACTTTCAAATTGTTCCTCACTTTCGAGTTGATTCCAAATCGTTCTGAACTTTTGATCTTGACATTAACTTTGTTGTACAATTTAGAGGAGTGCAGGTATGCAACAATATTATTGAGATAAGTAGCATTGCCAAACTCGAAGTATTGCAAGGTAAAATTACCAATTGCACTAAGTTCTTCTAATCTTGAAAAATTAGTACGGCTAATATATCACGAGATTTTCCAATCAAAGCATCGGCTACAACATTAGCCTTGCAAGGATGGTACTGTAGTTTGAAGTTATAGTCTTCCATATACACAACCCATCTTCGCTGCCTTACATTCAGATCCTATTGGGTGAAAAGATATTTCAAACTCTTATGGTCAGAGAATATATCGAATTTCATATCATATAGATAACACCTCCACATTTTGAGTGGCAAAATTACTGCTGCAGGTTCCAGGTCATGGATAGTTTCTCTCATTTGAGTTCAACTGATGAGAAGCATATGCTACAACTTGACCATTTTGCATCAGAACATATCCCAATCTCATCTTTGAATCATTGGCATACACCATATAAGGTTCATTACTCTTAGGAAGTATAAGAACAGGTGCAGTAGTTAAATATACTTTAGTTTCCTAAAAACTTCTTCACAATTACTATCCCAAACGAACTTGACATCTTTCCTAGTCAACCTTGTCAATGGTAATACAACCCTTGACAAATTTTGAGCAAAACGACGGTAATAGCCTGCCAAACCAAGGAAACTTCGTATGTCTATCACATTCTTTGGTCTTTCCCACTTTAGAACAGCTTCTACTTTAGCAAGATTGATTGAGATACCTTATTGAGAAATTACATAGCGAAAGAATTTAACTTCTGGCATCTAGAAGTTACATTTTGACTGCTTGGCATATAAATGTTGACTTCATAAAATTTCAAGCATTGTCCTCAAATGTTCGGCACGATCTTCCTGAGTCTTGGACTACACCAAGATATTGTCAATAAAACAACCACAAAATGATCTAAGTACAGCCTAAAAATTCAATTCATGAGGTCACTAAAAGTCGCAGGTGCATTCATCAAGCCTAAAGGCATTACCAGAAACTTAAAGCGACCATAACGAGTTCTGAAAGTTATTTTCAATATATCCTCCTCTCTTATATTCAACTGGTGATAACCTGACCTCAAGTCAATCTTGGAGAAGAATCTTGAATCAAAAGTTGATCAAATAGCTTGTCAACCCTTGGCAAGGGATACATATTGTTTATTGTCAATTGGTTTAACTTCTTGTAGTCTACACAAAGCCTTAAAGTACTATTAGCTTTCTTGGCAAACAAAACAGGAGCACCCCAAGGAGAAGTACTACTCCGAATGAAACCCTCAGATATCAAATCATCTAACTATTCTCTCAATTTGTTTATCTCTATAGGAGCCATGCAGTTGGCTAGAATAGAAACTGGCTGAGCCCTACGAATAAGGTCAAAGTAGAACTGGACCTCCCTATCTAGTGTTAGCCCTGGTAAAGCCTCTAGAAATACCTCTAGATATTCACTCACCACCAGTATCCATAGGTCTTGATCATCAATTCTTATTTCGCCATCAATAGCAAATAAGTTAGCATAACACTTAAGTTTCTTCCTACCACACAAATAGGCTTTCAGAATAGAACTTGGTTTCAACGAATTCATTTGAGCTTAACATATTATGGGTTGTCCATCATCTAGAAAAAAAGTCACTTGTTTATCATAATAATCGACAATAGCTCGATACTTGGATAACCAATCTATACCGAGTATTACATCATATTATTTCATTGGCAACACAACTAAATCAGGAAGTAATTCTTTACCATCAATCATCACACAATAAGAAACACGCACTAGAAATATTAGTTACTCCACCGATAAGTGTTCTCAATGTCATGACATAATCTAATTTAGAAAATTCTAACACCAAAAGTTTAACAAACAACAAGGATATGCATGAATGAGATACATCAGTGTCAAACAAAACATGTACCCAAGAGTGTGAAATAAGAACTATACAGTCAACAACATCTCAGCCAATGTGTTCATTTGTACTATCGGTTTCAAAAATTGCATAAGCTTGACCAGTAACTTTTCCTTTTCTTTTATTCCCTCTTCCTTATCCAAGATGACTAATACTAGATCCTAGGCCATTGCTACCAGATCCACACCCTCCTTAATTAACTCCTTTAGGCCTGAGGAGTCTGGAATTCCAAGTGTAACCCTTGGGGTAGTATTGGTGCTAAGAAGTGGGGGAGATGAAAAAACTTGGGAAACACCCTGAGATAGTTGAGACCTACCTTGAGTGTTCTGGTGAGGTGCAGAACTAGAATAGCTTCCAGGTGGTCCCTAAGAAAGAGAGGAATTTTACATAAGATTTGGGCACTCATTCCTCTTATGGCCCTGCAGACCACAGTAATAACATGTATAGGGACTGAACCTCCCTTTACTTGATGAACTACTGCTAGTATAACTTTCGTTGTTTGGTGAACCTTAGGCAGACCATTGTCATTGGCTCTTCTTGTTCACTTTTCTATCATTACTTTTATTCTTTCTTGTACCCTGCTCATTTTCTATGGCTTCAGCTTGTTAAGCAGCTAACACTACTTCAGAGAGAGTAGCAAATGAGTGAATAGCAATACGATTATAGATGTTTCGATTCAGACTATTCTTGAACTTCACACTTCGGTAGGTGTCATTCATTGCTAGGCTAAGAGCAAGGCTTGTCAATTCTATAAATTCTATGTTGTATAGATTCAATATTTGATTTTCCTGAGTAAGTCTCTCAAAACGACCAACGACTTTAGCTTGTTGATCTCAAATTCTTCTCATGTTACACTTTCTACATTCTGCATAACCTCAATAGTCTTCTACCAATGGATAGCATTTCCCATTAAGTGAGATATAGCAAATACTGCCCAAAACTCTCTAGGAGTAACAAGGGTCCGAAAGCGTCATGTCATCTCATACAACTATGCATTGGCAACTAGTGGGCTTGGTGGGTTCCATAATATTGTCTAAGCTAAAGCTGCATAAACTTTTGAAGATGGTCAACTTGATCGGGTTAATTCTCTTGCTGTTATTGAGGTTGAGACTGATAGTTAGGACCTTGAATCCCAAGGAAAGTATGATGCATTGCTTCGAAAGCTTGGAAGAAGTCTTATGGAACTAGAGGGGCTCGGCACTAATTTGGCACCTCGGAGCTCTCCCAGGAGACATTTTTGAAAGTCTAAAATAATATATCAAACTATTAGTGAAGTAATCATATATATCGTCATAAAAATAATATTAATCTAGTTTAATGGTGCTATGTTCGAGGTATTTAAATCTCCAGCTATCATACCACAATTTTCGTAACAACCTAAATCCCAGGGCAGTAGTAGAAGTGGAATTTTGCTAGAATTAAAAATTCCTTAATTTATAAAGAAAACGTTTTAAGAGATTTGAAATTTTAAATTGGCACAATAAATTAAAATATTTGGAATTCCAACCAATGAAGTTATTCTACAGTTCATAGTCACCAATAAATATAGACTGAATAATTATTAGAAAAACTAAATTCAAATAGTTAATCGAGCATCATCAGTCATACTTCAACGTCAAGCTAGTATGGCATATGTAGTTTACAAATATATTCAAAGTAGAACAATCCATTTATTTAATAAAGCATAGACACATGTCTTAAATCCACATTCTTAGAAGTACCAAGTCACGAACTACAAGTAAAAGATAGCCTCTTAATCCACCTGTTGGTCGTTAATGTCACACTAGACACCACTTATGAAGAAAGTAAGGGGTAAGCATAAAATGCCTAGTAGGTTACCCAATTAGCCTTTTTGAGAGAGCCTTTTTATAATTCTCAAAATATCTACATGGTTAGTAGTACTATAAAGTATTTTTATAAATATTAAGTATTCAAAACATAAGTAAAATACTATAATAGAAAGTCATACTAAAGACTAACCTAGATATCAAGGTCAAATATATTGGAAATCATAATAAAACAAGCATAATATATATCACATTAATCAACACCTCACATGAGCTCTTACCATCTCATTGCAACTAGAGCAACTTATACTACATATATTGAGTGCTCCCTACTTGACATCTATCTCTAGAAACTAGAGAGACATTCGTATGTCTAATCCTAATGAGTAGGAGATGCCCTAAATGCCTACACTTACCGAGTAGAGATAGTCAGAAAACAAACCTCGCGCAGGTTTACAGGCTTTCACTGAAGGCATGTGTACTAGTCCGCCTACTACCACACTGTGATGCCTACTATGTCTCTCATGCATGATTATATGAAATGTACAATATATGGAGTTTCAAATAACCATGCAGTAGTTTAACATTTTAGACGTACTCTGTTTTTTAAATAGAAATCCATTTTGTACTTAAAATTAAAAGTATAGTTCCTATGGTTTAACCAAATCCCAAGTTTAAAACTTGTACAAAATTATACATAAAATATCAAAAGTAGTCCAAAATGTTTTACAAGTTCACAGTTCATTAAAATAATTATTCAAATAATTTAATTTAATAAAATTACGAAATTTTATTTTTCAAAATAAATTCCAATTTTAATGAAAAATAATAGAAAACAAGGAAATTGAATCTTCTATCTCGAAATAGTAATTATGCTGAGTTGAAGATGCTAGAAAAGTCCTCTCTTGATCAACTGGTTCTTCAGACGATCATTTCTTGATCCTGACACATTCACTCGAAATAGTGAATTTCCAAACGGAGCGTCAGATTGAAAAATAGAGGTCACCACTGAATTCAGAATACCCAAAAATATTGGGTTAGACATAAAGTTTGTCGAAAATAAATTCAGGTGCAGAACCAGCCCTGTCACGCAAAATAGTATAATTCAAGAGCTATTTTCTCGATTTTTGTGTAACTTCAGAAAATAGTGATATTTTATATAAAAATTCTAGTCTTGACCTTACTGAGTCTAAATTTGAAGTCAGAACTCAATTTTGAGTCCTGAGTATTAAATGAGCTCAAAAATCTAAAAATTAGGAAAATATCACATTTTGAAAATAATTAGAAAAGTATTACTTTTTCAATTTGATAATTAATGATCTTCCAGTTACCATTTAAACACTTCAAAATCATTAGATTTCATGTTTTAATCTCTTTTTTCACGTGGTATAATTTTCTTAGATAAAATAACTCAATTCTGAAATAATTAGACAAATACCACAAAAATATACTATTATAAAAATGTTACAATAACTAACTTCTCACCAGAGCCGAATAAGAAGTTGTGGGTGGTCAGAAATGAAAGCTGACATTGAGACATGTTGAACGGCGCCAAAGTTGAGCAGATTGGACATGAGATGGAGAAATGATGGCCGATTTTCTGATCGGCAGGTGATGGTTTCGGATGGCTATTTCTCGGGCTGCCAGTGTCGGAGTCGAGCTGCAATGGCGGGCGTTGACTCATCGGAGGACAAGTAGGAGTGCAGACAGGCGCGTCAAGCTTCTCAGTAGCCAGAGGAGTTGCGAATGAACGGCAGTAGAGAATGGGGTTTGGACGATCTCTACAGAGAAGACGAAGAAAAATAGGAATTTAAATGAAATTTTTGGAAATGCTGTGGTGGGATACATGTCACTACGTGACTAGACTGAAAAAAGTTTCCGAAATTCTACTTTTAGCCACAATTTCTAAAAAAAATCTTTCACTTTAGTCCCTCCTTGATTATATTTTTGTCTCAAATTTGTAATTTTTTTTTTCACTTTTTCCTCAAATGTACCTAGACTTTATTCTGTCTAGATTTAACACTAATAATTTAATTTAAAATATTTTCAAATTTTTATTAATTAATCAGAAAATAAAAAATTACCAAAATATTTTTAAATTAAAATTACTTAATTACCCTCTATAAAATTCGGATTTTACATAGTCCCCATACTTTAAATCTTTGTATTTAAATCCCAAAAGGAGTAGCTGCTCGTCCCTGTGTCACTTCAGTCTTTCTCTCACGTTACAAGAGAAAGATTACTAGAAAAAGACTACCTTGAATCCATAATACCCCATATTCAGAAACTTAAAAATCAGAAAGCAAAAGAGTGTAAATCCTCTCCTCACTCGATTTAACTGACCGCCACCGGCTAATCGCTTAGTCGATATTTAGTAGACTAGAAAAGGTTTGTTTTCTAGTCGATTTCTAAGAGAATGTATTTTCGTGGATTTCGAAGTTTTGAAGAAGCTCATATAAGCTCTTTTTCTTCTAATAGGAGCTGGTTAGCACTGAATGTGAGTACCATATTGTTTATATTTGTTATATTGTCTTTATTCTTGTTTAATTGTAGTTTTTTCTTATTTAAAATTTGAAATTTGCAATTTGCAATCTTCTTCTTTACGCTTATGGAACGAGAGATGGAGATTTATGTGGGTTTTCGATGGCCAGCGGAAGGTGATAGATTGATAGGAACTCGCAGTATGGTTTTCTAAAGAAAAAAAGAAGAGGAGGAGGAAGAAGAAGCTGCAGTACGGTAGAAATATATACATATATGTACTGTACTAATTGGTATTTAATTGTCTTATCAAGCAAAAGTCATTATCGGGAAATAATTTTTTCCTTGAGCAAAGTCATTAAAGTAAGTGATGAGTTTTTTGCGATGATGTTTCGGAGATATTATTGGATATAAAAATGATTTTCACAGCGAAATATTAGCCCAGAAACATTCAAAAATTTTCTCAAAACAATTGACTATATGAGTGCATAGTATTAATTCATAACAAATTAGAATATACAAAAAGAATAGATCTAATACCTCTCGTAAACTATCAACGGATTCTAGCTTTACTGTCTTCTCAACCACGATCTTCCAATCCAAGCCTTAAGCACAACTGGACAAACGTGTGGGTGTTGCATAAAATTTTTTAAAACTCACACTTTAAGCACTTGCAATTTTTTCAACACATGAGATTGCAAGAGTTTTATTCTACAGAGAATATGAAGACTCTTATTTTTCTCTCTAGTTTATAGAGGCTCTTTAGAAAAAAAATACGTAGTATATCTTGCTAGGGTTTTATATATATATATATATATATATATTAAACTGTTTAATAAATTAATTAATTAATCATATTAATTAATTTATACATATATAAAACGTTTTGAAGAAAATGTTGGTTTACTTTTTTTTTTATTTCATAAACGTAAAACTTTTATATATATATATATATATATATCTTTTTAATCTATACACTAGCAGATAATTCACTCCTACAAGGAAGAGTGTATCACTTTCAGTTAGTTTCTCAATTTTTATTTATCTAATTATCTGATAATTAGATATTTTTAAATTTAAAATTTAAACAAATAGGAAACTTATCTCTCCATAAATTTAAATTAATTAATAACAATTATTAATTACATATAGATAAACTATTTATCTAGACAAAATGTGCAGTAACAGAAATAATGTAACATCTAGTACAGTGTTTGTAAGAGGTGGAATTGGGGACCTATAGACTTGTAATTCAAGATCCAATAAATTATGACAATTAATTAAACTCTTTAATTAATTTGTCTAATTTATTAATTCCAGCATTACTCTACTAAAAATTCGGAATCGCACTCTTAAAATTACAGAATTAATTTATTCAGAAAACAGGGAGTAGTCCATCGATTTAATCATTACATGTAGTTCAATTCTCCATAGACAATTCATAATTAGAGCTAGGTCATGTTCCGTTTACCTCTCCAATTACATCTTTATCCTTGTGTACCATTGATTCTCTAATGAACAATTAATTTATAAATCTATTATAAATTGAGTACTCAAACTGTTCAAGTCCTGAATCAATACACAAGGGAATTATCTCTCTAGCTTCCTAATGGAAGGAGTGGATTTCATATCTGTAAATTACATTCCCAACTACTCATCTCATCATGCTCCAAAGATTCGATCTGTTTAACATACAAACCTTTAACAAGTATGTCAAAGAACATAATATTATAAATAGGAGTCTATAACTACTTAGGATTAAGATTGATCTACATATGATCATCTAGTAATATTATTTAAACTCTCAACAGTTAACGGAATTTATGTGAGATTCAAATNATATATAAACTAGCAGATAATTCACTCCTTTAAGAAAGAGTGTTTCACTTTCAGTCAGTTTTTCAATTTCTATTTATCTAATTATTTGATAATTAGATATTTTTAAATTCAAAATTTAAACAAATTAGGAAACTTGTCTCTCTATAAATTTAAATTAATTAATAACAATTATTAATTACATATAAATAAACTATTTATCTAAACAAAGTGTGTAGTTATAGAAATAATGTAATATCCAGTATAGTGTTTGTAAGAGGTGGAATTGGGGACCTATGAAGCTGTAATTCAAGCCCCAATAAATTATGACAATTAATTAACTCTTTAATTAATTTGTCTAATTTATTAATTCCAGTATTACTCCACTAAAAATCCGGAATTGTACTCTTAAAATTATAATATTAATTTACTCAGAAAATAGTCAGCAGTCCATCGATTTAATCATTATATGTAGTTCAATCCTCTATAGACAATTCATAATTGGAGCTAGGTCATGTTCCGTTTACCTCTTCAGTTACATCTTTATCCTTGTGTACTATTGATTCTCTAATGAATCGATTCCATATCTGTAAGTTACATTCCCAACTACTCTTCTCATCAGGCTTCTAAGATACAAGTATTTTGATCTGTTTAAAAACAAACCTTTAACAAGTATGTCAAATAACATAATGTTATAAGTAGGAGTCTATAACTACTCAGGATTAAGATTGACCTACATATGATCATCTAGTGACATTATTTAAACTCTCAACAGTTAACCGAATTTATGTGAGATTCAAATCATGTCTGGTCCAATCCTATATAATCAAATTATATAAAGTACCTCTATTGTGATGTTAACACATCAATAGTCTAGATAAGACTATTACATTCTCAATATTAATGGACCGTACTAATAATATTTAATTAAATATCTCAAATTTTAATTAATTATTAAGGACTATATTTAGTTTATTATCCATAAATTTAATCCTCATGTATATAATACTTATATGGTAAATTTATGGTCACGTAAATAAACCATAGATTTTCTAATATTTAATGACATACCAATTATGCACAAATTCAAATAGAAAAATATCATTTTATTAATTCAACAAATATCTAAAATATACATGCTTTTAGGGCATAAACCCTAACAGATATCATGAGTTTTTAATTTTTATTTTAATTTTACTTTGTTCCTTTTTATCTTTTTTTCTGTATCCTAGATCAAAATGGGGCAGATGGGAGCATATTGTTCTTTTTTTCAACAGAAGAACTGGACATAAATGACATAGGGACGATTGGCTATAGCTTCTTTATGAGGTTTGGGATTTAAATTCAAAGATTTAAAGGCTGTGGACCTAAGTGCAAAAGTCCCTAAAGAATGGGGATATTTCTTGCAAATTACCCAATTTGTTTTTTATAATTTCACTACTAACATATGGGCAAAATTTATACACTCACTTACGACGAAATTAAAATAAAAATTAGCCACTAATAGTTTTTCTTTTTCATGAAAGACCCTCTCCCTTATCAGATGCTATCAAGCCCCACCTGAACTCGATATGGCGATTCTGAATCTCTACAATGACGGTTTTGAAGGTGGGCTTCTGAAACTTTGACGAATGGTTTTCTCTCTCTCTAATTCATATGCTTCTGAAGCTCCAATAGCATGTCTAATGATTAATCCTAACTTCGCTTCATTTTGATTGGAATTTTTGATTCATCGATCAATTTTGTAAGATTTTAGCATGTTAGTTTGAATAGTTTGTGCCCTGTTTGGTTACCGGGAAAATTAGAGCTGATTTGTACTAATAGCAATTCGGGATTTTCTCTAAGAATCGTTCCAAAAGAAAATGTAGTAAACTGAGTTTGGATATCAATAAGCTCAAGGAGATGGAGAGCAAATATAGCGAAGAGGTTGTTAGGTTAAACACGTATAACCTATTGTGGGCCACAGTTTTTATAACAATTATATATTAGCGCTATCTAATTGCCATTAGTGATCTAATTGAGAGCTCACGAAATTACCTATTTAGTATGGACTCTGTAATGTGTGATTACCTAATCCTAGTCCAATAAGGATTGATGGGATCTCTATTGGTGGCTAGTATATGAGGACATAACTATAGGGTTTTGGTCCCCAAGCCAAAATAAATCGTGTGCTCTTCTCCTCTACCTCTATCAATAGAGAGAGAACTTATTGAGCATACATAGAGTATTCTGGCTGTGGAAGACCTTCTACCCTCAGGCTCTAATCAGTTAATCGCTTCCACTTACGTGATCGCATCCTTTACTGTCAAACTCAATGGATTCAGGTTAGTCACAGGTTTTTCTCAACAAATCTTTTCGTGACAATTTGGCATGATAGATTCTGGGATTATATTTGGTTTATTAATCCATTATGTAAATCCATCAAGTGGTATCAGAGCAGGAAATCATGTTAAATTACTTAGGATAATCATGCATGTCTCTATTTTGTGATGTCTTTACCTATATGGCCTTTTAGGGTTTAGATATAACATGTATGATTGATGAATTTTTCATGATTTTGTTGAGATATTCAGTGTTTGAGGGTTGAATTATGAGTTTTGGGTTATAAAGTTTGCATATTAGGGCAAAAAATCGCATCAGGTTTGAGTTACCCAATTTTAAAATCGGGTAATTTACACTAAGACCGCAACTTGGCACTGCGATGCCCAAAATAGAGAGCTGGCACTACGACGCCATTCAATGGCACTGCAATGCCACACTCAAGCCACAGCGCCACCACCTGGGCTAAAAAAAAAAATTTTTTTTAGGTTGTTTTTGACCTAATTGAGGTATGCGGTCTCAATTTTGGGTAGAATTGAGTCAAAACGACTCAATTTTGGGTAGAATTGAGTCGAAACGACTCAATTCAAGGAGTTCTAACCTGAAACTTAATCAATCAGTTTTGTTTTCTCAACCCAACTTCAGTACGACTTACACTTTATCCGTTGAAAACTCTATTTGGCTTTAAAGAGTTGATAAAAGTGCTTAAAACTCAGTCAGTTATCCATAAAGATTTGTGCATTGAAATTTTTAGTTTAATATTTTGAGCACTTTGGTTATTATTTTCTTTGCAGTATTAGTTAAAATATTTTGAAATAGATAAGTTGAAACAATATGTTGTCAAAGTAACCTCTATTATGTAAATTTATTTATTTTGAAATATTTAAATGATTGTGTGTTTATTGTTCATGCGAATAATTACCGGCCCAAAGGAAGGTGATTATTTAGCCGAATAATGAATACACCTGCGGTAATAGATATGTGATGATTATTAAGTTTCCATGTGGACAATAAATCGGCCCATAGGAAGATTTATTATCTGACAGGATTTACTGTCAATATTTGATTACTACACTGAAGAGTACCACTTATAAGTTAATAAGTCAGCCCAAAGGAAGGCTTATTAATGTTGTTCTGGGTATCTTGTGATGGAAGCCCACCTTATATGTTTATTTATTGTATGTCATGCTAGTATATCTTTTTCTATGCTCAATTTATGACATGATATTAATGCGAGCAGTTATTTTCTATTTTTGTTCTCTGTTCAATTTCTGTTTAATATATATCTGCCAATTCTAAGTTTAATATTTGTGTTTAATAACGCAAATCTTAAGAAATAGAATGAGCACAATGTGCTCAGTTGCATTGATCTTGACCTTGTGCTCCGGATAGAACATCCTACTGCTCTTATAATTTAAAGTTCTTCAGTTGGTAAAGAAGAATTTTGAGTAGTAAATTCGTTCTAATTGCATAAGTCTCATGGTCATTCCATACTCCATAAGGGGCGCTATACATAAGGAGGTAAACACTAAGTTGTTCCTTAAAGCAATTACAGATTATTTTATTGAAAACGAAGAGGTCGAAATGAGTACCCTTTTTTTTTGGAACCTCGTTTCAATTCAGTATAAGGATTAAGGGAACAAAAGGGAGTGCATTATGGAGATGTCTAATCTCGTTTCTAAATTAAAGGCACTTAAGTTAGAGTAGTTGAAAAGACTTACTCGTATATTCGGTCTCTATCTCTCTTCTTGCACAAATTAGTTAAGCAAAGTTGCAACACCCTTAAGTACAAATGATCTCTTTTGAGATTATTTCTTATAGTTTGCAAGAAGAAGATAGGTTGAAGCGAGAAAAGATTGAAAGTGCTCACTTTGCATGTACTTCTCAAGATAAGATAAGATAAGGAAAATGAATAAAGATAAGGAAGCTGCAGTTATGTCTTACAGTATAAAGTGCAAAAGGAAATAAAATAAGGAATTTGTCTGTTTCTTTTGCAAAAGGGCTGGATGTATAAGGTTCATTGTCCCAATTATGCCTTTTGGCTTATAAAGAAGGGTATACTTCTTAATTTCGTTTGTCATAAAGTTAATTTAGCTCTTGTACCCTAATGCACTTAGTAAATAGATACGGATCCTACTATTCACATAAGTGTGTTCATGCAAGATTGTTTGTGAAGACAGTTACAAATTGATGATGCAAGATTCATCTGTTTGGGCAATGGTAACACAACTTCAGTGGAGGCTATATAAGGTTATTTAGATTACAATTAAAGACTGGTTAAATTTTGGGTTTGGAAGAGACTTTTAAAATATTCTATTTCTGACGTGAATAAATATAGTCATTCTTGTTCATTCGAAAATAATTCAATTTAGTTTCTTTCAAGATTCAAATTCTTGCTACTAGTTCTTTGATTGATAATCTTTATAAATTTAAAATAATTGCCTCATCAATTTAATATTGTATATTAAGAAATATGATACCAAAGTACAAGTCAATTAAAAGAATTTCTCTATGGTATGACACAAGTTTTTTTGATATATCTCTTAATAGAGAATTAATAGCATTGTGTTAGATGAAATTCTTAAGCTACTTAACTTAACAGACTTTAAAATCTGTGTTAAGTATATTAAGGAATACAGACAAACATAAGGAAATCAGGTATCAACAAGAGTTTTGACGTCTTAGACGTAATTTATACTGATACATGCATACCATTCCATATAGTTATCTGGAATGACCAAAAGTATTACATTATGTTCATAGACAATTATTCTCATTAAGGGTACCTATTTTGGTTTATAAGAAGTCTCAATTTCTGGATGTGTCTAAGTTTTTTCAATGCCCAAGTTGAAATTCAACTAAGCTAGAAAATTAAAGCTGTCAAATCTAATCATAGTGCATACTATGGTAGGTAAAACGGATAAAGTTAAAGTCCAGAGCCCCTTCACTTAGTTTCTAGAGACATACAGAATCGTCCAATAATACGAAATACCAGGGAAACCTAGTATAAATAGTATTGCTCAGTGACAATAAAGCAAACTTAAGGACATGGTAAAAAGTGTGTTTAATCGTTCTTCTTTACCTAACATCACTCTATGAAAGAAACCTAAGAACTGCAGTATACATACCAAACAAAGCTTCCACTAAAGATGTAGCTAAAACCTCATATGTACTATGAACGGGTAAGAAGCCTAGTATTAGGTACCTGCATATCTGGGGTTGTCCAACTAAGGTTAGGCTATATAGACCATATGGAAAGTGATTAGACTTAAGAATTTTAGCTACTATTTCATTCGGTACTTTGAAAAGTTAAGAGGATTCATTTCTATTATACCTCCTATAAATCCTTTTTAAAATGGGAAAATATAAATTCCTTGAGGATGTTAAGTTTGGGGAAGAAAAGGTTAAGAATATTATCTTTGAGGAGGAATTCATTTCTCTTCCTTCAGTTACAATTGAAAATGTTCAGGTTCAGGCTTTTATACATGACATTATTCAAGATACAAATTCGGATCAAGACAATATTCAGCAACTTCTAAAAGAGCAAACTCAATGCCTTATAAGAAAGTGCCATGAAGAATCCACTAGAACATGTGTTTGATATGGGAGTAGAAAATGATCTAATTATTTTCACTCAAGCTAAAACAATGTTCTAACTCTCAATGTGGATTAATGCCATAAAGAATGAGATGAAATACATGAAGAACAATGACGTTTAAGATCTTGTCGATATTTAGGTTTGTCTAGTTCCAATGGTTTCGTTCCAAAGGTAGGAATTATTTAAAAAGAGACTTTCTTTCTAATTTTAATGAAAGACTCCTTCAGGATAATTTTGGCACTAGTAGCTCATCATATTCTAGAGTTACATTAGGCGAATTTAAAGACTATCAATTTTCCATTAAGATATTATAGATTCTATCTAGTTATTTTCTCGTTTGGTTTTGAGGAAAATTTAGTTGATGGTCTTATATATCACAAGTTCAGTAGGAGCAAGTTTATCTTCCTGATTTTGTATATCAATGACATCTTTTGGCTAGCAATGATATAGGCTTGTTGTATGAAACCAAGAAATTTCTATCGAAGGATATTGATGTGAAAGTTCTTGGGGACGTCTCTTTTGTGCTAAGGAATACAGATACATTGAGAGCATTCTTGACATATCTTTTAGGATATCACAAAAGATCTATATCGTTAAGAATTATGTTTTAGGAGATACGTCCATTGGCTGAGGGTGATAAATATAATCTCAATCAGTGCCCATACTGATATTGAAATTAAGGAAATACAGAAATTCTCTTATGCATTGGCAATGGGGAATCTTATGTATTCAGGATTATTAGGCAGATAATAATAACCCTCATGCAGATCATTAAGTAGCAGCAAAATAGGTTATGCAGAATTTAGAGAGAACATTAGTTTATATGCTCATTTATCAGAAATCGGAGAAATTTCAGAGATCATTTGGTATTCTGATTCTGATTTTATTGGATGCCTATATAGTTAAAGATCCACTTTTAATCATATATATTTGCTAAATGAAGGAGCTATTTGGAAGAGTGTTAAATAAACACTCACAGCTTTTTCACTACGGAGCAAAGTATATATATCTTGTTATAAGGCATCGATTTATGGATTATAATTATAGAACTTTATCACCAGGCTGTAAATTGTGGTTGATAGTTTTTTAAAAGACCACTAAGGAATTATTGTGATAATTAAGCCGTATTGTTGTATTTTGATAATAACAGAAACTCTTGAAGTCAAAGCACATAGACTTTAAGTTATCTGTTATTAAAATAAAGTATTCAGAGTTAACAAGTGTCTAAGGAACATTTAAGTACAAACTCCATGATAGTGGCCACTCACCAAAGGTTTGTCGCCTAAGGTGCTTTCATGAGCGTATTGCTCATAATGGTCTTGTATTTTAAAGATGTGCAGTTTCAGTAAGAGTTTGTAGTTTGGTCGAAATGTTCATTAGTGACACTTATTCCTTGTTTAATTTTTGTAGAATATGGTCGATAGATTTTTTGTAAACTCTGAATTCAAATATGATATTTATCATATAATTATCTTTCCTACTACGGTTTAAGCATAAAGTTTGCAGTAATGCATTAAGAGGAAAGACTAAGGTTGATCTCATTTCAGTTTAAAGTAGGACCAAATAGAAATAGGCATGTAAGGTCACTTTTCGTGTAATTTCCATGCCACACATCCATACTTGATCTGTGTCATTGTGTGTATTGATTTGGTAATCATTGATGGGTTTAGTTGCCTACCTAAGTGCAATGAAGGCCGCTTTGGTTTCATATTGATATACAAGATGGTTCAGATTGTCTTAAGGAGTAATTTCTTAACAGACAGCAATAAAGTGCGCACTCAAATATTCATTATATAATTGTCTCAGGAAAAACTCGTGTAGCTCAAGTGGGAGATTGTTAGGTTATACATGTACAACCTATTATGGGCCACAGTTTTTTATAACAATTATATATTAGGGCTGTCTAATTAAGTGGGGCCATAAAGTGATCTAATTGAGGGCTCACGAAATTACCTATTTAGTATAGACTCTGTAATGTGTGGTCACCTAATCCTAGTCCAATAAGGATTGATGAGATCTCTATTGGTGGCTAGTATATAAGGACATAACTATAGAGTTTTGGTCCCCAAGCCAAAATAGATCATGTGCTCTTCTCCTCTACCTCCATCAATAGAGAGAGTATCCATTGAGCATACATAGAGTATTCTGGCTATGGAAGACCTTCTACCCTCAGACTCTAATCAGTTAATCGCTTCTGCTTACGTGATCGCATCTTTTGCTGTCAAACTCAATGGATTCAGGTTAGTCACGGGTTTCTCTCAACAAATCTTTTCCTGACAATTTGGCATGATAGATTCTGAGATTATATTTGGTTTATTAATCCATTATGTCAATCCATCAGAGGAAGATTAAATGTTTGATAAATTAAAGCAAATGCCTTAACTTGAAGATTAAAGAAATATGGAATGAATAGTTGCTAGGAGCTGAATGAGGTAGAGACTAGAAGTTTAAACGTTTAGGAGAATTTAGCTATAAAAGTTTAATGCTTTGATAAAGTATTGTATACTGGTTTGTGTATATATGCGTAATTGCAGACTTTTGTATCTAGCTATGGCTAATTAGTTCTACATGTTTAAATTTTGCATCTTTTAAGTTTTGAACAATCAGAAAAGGAAAAAAACAAAGAACAGAAAATGAGGATGTTTGTGACAACGAATGGGCCCTTCAGGTGCTTGATGAAATGTCAGACTTACATTAAGCTAAGTGCCTTTTTTATTCTTTTGGCTATGGAATAGGAGCTTCATTGTGATTTGGTTTATTTGTATCAATTCTTGGAATGATTTAGAGTTTGTTGGGTTCACTTTCAGTTTTTTTCTTTAAATAAATTAAAAATAAAAATAAAAATTTTATTTTAATTTTCAATTTTTATAAAGAAATAATATGCTTAACAAATTTTATTTTACTATTTATTTCTAAAAATAATACAGTACAAATAACAAGAAAAAAAGTCATATACACGTATATATATGTATGTACACACCTATCTACAAATATATATATATATATATATTCTTTTGTTTTTGAATTTTTTTAAGAAAATAAATGTATTAGATATTTTTTGTTACCACTTTTGTTGAAATTTTTAGTAATAACTTTTAAAAACAAAAAAAACAAAAAACAAGGTTGCTAAACAAACTTCTAAAAAAAATTTCCGTTTTTCTGTTTTAAAAAATAAAAAATAAAAAGCAAAAGTGTGAATCCAAATCCGTAGCTTTCTCAAATTTTTTTTCCTTGATTGCTCTAGCCTTTTATCTCTCATTCTTTGGACTCGTTTACTTTTTCAATATGCTTTTCTATTTCTATAATTGTAGGTATGAAGTTGATTTCAATTCTGCTGGCCACAATATGACGTTAACTTCACCCTCATCGTCAATCCAATAGGTATTTTTTTTTTACTTATAGGTAGGTATTTTTCTTTTAGGTAGATATTTTTTTTTTGGTCGTTGGATCATCATTAGATGATGATCCAATGATTATAATGAAGTACATGAAAAAATGTGTATCAATGCTCTTTCTCTCTCTTACTTTTTACAATAAAAAAATGTGCATGCTAAATTTTCATTGGCCAAATTGATACATATGCATAGGTAAAAAAAAAATATCTACTAGATTGGTACCCATATATATATATAGGTGATATTTGAATAGAGATTTTTATTTTTACTCCGTAGATGAGTATTTTAATTTAGGCCATTGTATTTTAATTTAATGGCTAAAATAATTTTAGTAGATTTATTAAAAAATTAATATAATTAATACATATTCAAATATAGAAAGTTATTCAAAACAAAATAATATGGGTAACACGATGAATTCGTCAATTTTTATTATTTTTTTATAAGAAAATAAACTAGTGAAAAGTACTTAATAATCTTAAATTACTTTCAATTATCTTATTCATTAGAAAAAAGAAACAAAAGATATACAAATATTAAGCTGTTTCACTCATAATTTTTTTAAAGCAAATTTTCTTTTAATATAGCTGTTTTATTCATTTTTTGTTATTTAAGAAGACAATATATTCCTAATATGAAAATGATATTACCTTGAATTTTACCTTTTGTACAGTAAAAAAAAATTCATAAAATATTAAAAATACAATAAATGGATTGAGACAACTTGTTGTTATTATAGGTTTATTTCCGAATTCGGTTATATTTATCTATTCATAGAGAAAAACAAAAATACTTATTAAAAACTCAACCTATCTGTACATATATATACGTGGCAACGTCACGACTGAAGTTTATATTTTACAGTGTAGATTTGCATTGAAACCTGATGGCCTATTTTTAACAACTATTCTTGGTAATGAAACCTTAAAATTGTGAATTATAATTACTGTTGAAAATCTTTTCTAATATGATTTTATTTGCTTTTTATCTTTAACTATCTAATTTGATAGGAATAGTATTTCTTTCCTTGTTTAGTTATTATATTTTCCAGTTTATAGTGGTTAATATCAATTCTTGATTTGTAGGGATTGGGAGCAGATTTTATAATTTTATCATTTCGATTTTCTTTTTGACTTTCTAGTCAAATGGAATTTGATTCAGCAGTTTTCCTAGTACGTCTTGATGTTCCCAGGTACGTGCCAAATGAGTTGCGTCAAGGGATGATATGCCTTTCTGAAGCCCCTGCAACTGCCACAATTCTGGGTTTTCTAGTGCAAGTGCGTGTCTCTTTGTTGTTACAATGCTTTGACTGTCAATTAAATTGCTATCCTGGCTTTAGCGGATGCCTTTATGACCTTATCTTATGCCATTATCATAAATACTCAGGTGTCATGTCCTGTTTCTACTAATTATAGACTAATTTTCCTTTAGGGAAAGGTTATGGTTGTATTTCAGGCATACGTTCCTTAGCAAATGTAGTTTCTCCCCTTGCTTTTGTTCCTCTAACAAGTGACTAGAAATTTTAATTTATAGTTTTTCTTAAAAGAGCAGCGTTTGACTTCCCTGGTTTTAGTATCATGTGCACTGGCTTTCCTTCGGTAAGAGCTTCAACTTTATGACACTAATGCGTTGCCATATAAAACTCATGCCAACCTTTCTACTCATGAAAAGTTCTATATTTTCTAGAAAAGATTGAGAAATTTATATTATATTCAGATCTAATTAAGACTGTTTCACCGTTTCGATCCTTCACAAGAAACAGTGTTATGTGTAGAGGTTTTCCTGTTTGGCTAAAGTATGTTCCTGGCATCAGTTTCAAAAGACAGTGAGCCTTTCAAGGTATTTTGTATACCCGGTTTTAAAAATCTTGTTTTTCTTTTCTCTCTATTATTAAGTATGATTAGATTAACTAAATGGCTTGTGGTATTTTCAAGGGTCAATGCAGGGGTTCATCGAAAAGATTGTGGGATTACTGAAGAGTGAACATTTATTTAAGTCACAGGCGGGCCCTACCTATTATACTCTGTCAGGTATGAGTTTTGAGTCTTCTATAACATTTCAACTTGCTTTTGTGATTCCATACTTCAGAATTTTGAGTTCCAAATACTTGTGAAATAGTGACTGTTATGAGAAAAAAGGGCTAAATTTTGACTTTATGCAAGCTAGCTTAGAAATTTGTGTATTTTTCCAAGAAAAATAGTACAGAAGTCTTCGGTTAAGTTTAGCCTAGTGGTTCCAAAGTTATTGTTCTTTGGTCAATTTGCAATTAAAATGTTGTTTTGTTATGTTCAAATTCAGAACAAATTTGGTGCACAAAGTACGTTATTTGGTGATCTAGCACATAAGTAAATGACTTGCGCTTATCTGCCACTGATTCTTCAGTTGCTTTAATCCATGTCTAATGTAGTAAGAGTGGCGCCATCGCGGGGTGGCCAAATCACACGAAAGGTAAATTTTCTATTCCTTCTCATTTTGTGAATATTGTTGAATTTTGTTCTAATACGTAAATCATAAATTTATATATTTATTTTCATTTCTTGTAATTTTTATATCTAACTTTTCCATTTAGATTTTCCTTTAATTTTTTTAATTTGTTTTAAGGTTTTATATTTAATCTTTCTTGATTTAAAAAAAAAAAGAAATTTTGATATGTGTAATTGCAAAACTATAAGGAGAGCCTGAGACTTATATGGTCCGCTTGTAATCTCCTTTTTGACCTTGAAGTCTTTTAATTAGTGGATTACTCGAATCACAAAAAAAAAAACCAAACAAACAAAAAAAAAAGAAAAAAGAACTTGTTAGTCCCTAAATTATAAGAAAAGTTTCACTTTAGTCCTTAAACTTTAGATTGCATCGTATTGGTCCTTAAACTATGAAAAATGTTTCATTTTCATTATTTTTACTATAGATTTTGTTTTGATTATCATCAAAATGAATATAGTTGCATTTCTCATTCTGTATTATCGATTTTAATAAAATGTAATATTTCGAACAATTTTACATTACATTACTGTCCAATATTTAATGGATTTAACCAATCATGTTTTAAATTACTTTTAATTCATGTTTTAATCTCTTTAAGGTATTGAACTATGCTTTTAGATATGAACTAAGTATAGCAGCATAACAAAAGTGTCTTATGTGCTTAATTTGTTAAAAATAAAACAAAATATATAATAAAAAGGACTAAAATGAAATTTTTTTTAAATTTTAAGAACTAAAATGAAATTTTTTAAAATTTTAAGAACTAAAATAGAGTAATTTAAAGTTTAAGGACTCAAGTGAGACTTTCTCCATAGTTTAAGGACTAATAGAGTCATTAATCTAAAAAAAAAATTTCCTTTTAATATTACGTTATTTTTGTTTTCTATTGTATACATACACATATAAAAGCCTTTTACGTTTCATTTTAAAGTTTCTTTATTATTATTTTCCTTTTACTCATTTTTCCATATTAAAAAAAAATTGTTTTGTTTTGGGTGTATGAATTGACAGAGAAACGAATTTGGTAGACTTACTAGGAACCTCGAATTAGGAATACCACTTAGTCCTAATTCTAATAGTGAAGCCTCGTTTGATTCCTGGTCTAGTATAGCGTTGTCTGTTAGACTCCTTATTCCTAGCAACATGAGTCAATATGAGGACAACACTGTTAGATCCTTAAAAGGCTACTTGCACAATGCCCGTATTGCCACACCATAATGAGATGATACAACTTTTATCCAACTTTTATGGTTTAGATAATGAAAACCTACGTTAGGGAATTCGAAGAGGTAGTGGCTACATTCCATACCCAACCTAATGCAATAAACTGAGTTAGGTTGAAATTCTTTCCTTTTTCTTTAAAAGATTAAATGAAGAGTTGGCTATACTCTTTAAGGCTAAGATCAATAGGAACATGGAAAGAAATGACTCAAGCCTTTTTCAACACACACTTCTCACATCATAAAACTAACGGCCTCAAGATACAAATCTCAAGCTTATCCCAAAAGAGATCAAGACATTATGCCAAGCTTGTGAGAAGTTTAAAGATCTTTTGAAACCATGGGTTTGAAAACTGGTGCATTGCTAGCTACTTTTATGATAGACTTACCAGCAGAGAGTGCAAATTGGTCGAGATGATGTGCAATGGGGAATTTCTCTACAAAGACCTTGATAAAGCAATTAAGTACTTAAATGAGCTTGCTAAGAAAGCTCACACCTAGACCAAACCTAATGCTATTGACAGCATCAACAAATCAAAGCCAAGCAGAATCTACAATTTGCGAGAGGAAGACAACCTTAAGGCCCAGTTACAAACATTTACTCGGGAACGAGAAGCATTGAAGACAAAAGATAGTAAAAGCAATCCAACAATTGCCAGGGTAGAGTCTCCAGCTACCTGTTTTGTCTGTGGGGGAGAGAACCTTCTAGCACAAGATTGCCCCACCTACGAAAAGGTGCGATTAGTATACGAGGAATAATGCAATGCCCTAGATGTTTCAAAAATCATACTCACCTTATTCTAACACATAATTAGAGCTGCCAAAATGGGCTGGGCTAAACAGGCTAGCCCGCAACCTGGTATTATTGCGGCCTGGGCTTAGTCCGGTCATAGGGTTACGGCTGGGCTGAGCCTATGTCGCATGGCCAGTCCACTTGGGCCGGCCCGTACAACTCCAGTTATATATATATATATATATATATATATATATATATATATATATATATATATATATATATTTGGGACCCCAAGATTTAGGCCTTTATACGAACGGTAATAAATCTTGTTAGGCCGTTGGTTAGGGCTCTAGGCAGAGTAGTTGTTGCCCCTCCATTTTAAAAATTTAATCATCATATATATAGCACTTATATATTAAATTTATGGTCACATAAATAAACTAAAAATTTTCTGATATTTAAAGACATACTAATTATGTACAAATTCAAATAGAAAAATGTCATTTAATTAATTGAGCAAAAATCTAAAATATAGATGCTTTTAGGGCATAAACCCTGAGGGCATAAACCCTAATAACAGGTACATGCCAAATGAGTTGCGTCAAGGGATGATATGCCTTTCTAAAGCCTCTGAAAGTGCCACAATTTTGGGTTTTCTAGTGCAAGTGCGTGTCTCTTTGTTGTTACAATGCTTTGATCGTCAATTAAAATGCTATCATGGCTTTAGCGGATGCCTTTATGACATTATCTTATGCCATTATCACAAATACTCTGGTGTCATGTCCTGTTTCTACTAATTATAAACTAATTTTCCTTTAGGGAAAGGTTCAAGGTTGTATTTCAGGCATATGTTCCTTAGCAAATGTAGTTTCTCTCCTTGCTTTTCCTTCTCTAACAAGTGACTAGAAATTTTTTATTTATAGTTCTGTAGGAAAACTTATCTACTTAAATTAATAAATGTGTTTTTTTTTGTTTTTTTTTTTTCGGGATAGTTGCAAAAAAATACCTTGAGATTTGGGTATTCTGTAATTTAATACCTGAAATTTAGACTGTACAAAATAATATCCTGAGATTAAGAGTTTCTTAATATTAATAACCTGAGTTGATTTTTTGAATAATTTTAACTAATAAAATACAATAATATCCTTAAAATTAAGATGAATATTATGGATTAATCTAGTATTAATGCAAGATATTATTATTTTTTCATTCCTAAAAATGATCAAAAAATTTGTCCAGGGTATTAATTTTCAGAAATTCTTAATCTCAGATATTATTTTGCAGAGTCCAAACTTCAGGATTTCAATTGCATAACAACCAAACTTTAGGGTTTTTTTTTTTTGCAATTATCCTTTTTTTTTCAATCTTGTTCTCTCTAAAAGAGCAACGTTTGACTTCCCTGGTTTTAGTATCATGTGCACTGGCTTTCCTTTGGTAAGAGCTTCAACTTTATGACAGTAATACGTTGCCATATGAAACTCATGCCAACCTTTCTACTCATGTAAAGTTCTATATTTTCTGAGAAGATTGAGAAATTTATATTATATTCAGATCTAATAAAGATTGTTTCACCGCTTTGATCCTTCACAAGAAACAGTGTTATGTGTAGAGGTTTTCCTGTTTGGCTAAAGTATGTTCCTGGCATCAGTTTCAAAAGGACAATGAGCCTTTCAAGGTTTTTTGTATACCCAGTTTTGAAATTCTTGTTTTTTATTTTCTCTCTATTATTAAGTATGATTAGCTTAACTAAATATCTTGTGGTATTTTCAAGGGTCAATGCATGGGTTCATCGAAAAGATTGTGGGGGTTAATGAAGAGTGAACATTTACTTAAGTCACAGGCGGGCACTATTATATTCTGTCAGTGTGAGTTTTGAGTCTTCTATAAGTTTTTGAAAGATCTGTTTTAGGTATTATCAAATAATTAACTAATTGATTAATTTTAATAATTAATTAATTATGTTGTAATACATGTATGAAAAGTTATTGCAACAACGAGTGCATATATTGTAACAAGAACAAGAAAATAAAAAATGAACACAAGACATTTTTAACGTGGTTCGGACCTCTTCTACTCCACGGGGCCATGCTCAGAGATTAAACAAATTAGTAAAGTATAAAAATTATAAACGCTAATTGACTAATGCAATAAAAGACTCTATTTTTTCAATTGCCGTAATGCATTGTAATGACTTCACTAATCTTGTTTAGCGAGCTCCCCTCGTCTTGTTGATCCTTCACACATGAACTCCCTTCACTGGTCCTGATTTGTCTCCTCCTGAAGATGTATTGTTCTTCCTCCCGAAGAACAAAATACACTCAAACAAAGTACTTAGAAAACCCTAAAACTCTCTAAGTCACTCAATGGCCATAGAACATGCTCTATGCGTTATAAACAAAAGCTCTCTCTAAGTATATTTCTCTCAATGAAGTGCATAAATAATTCCTTAGAGTAGTAGAGCTTTTATAGGTGAATTCCAGCTCCTTTGTCATCCATTATAGTGTGAATAGGCTGAAATCAAATAAGGAAAGAGTTAATAACAAAATCAAAATCTATTCATAAATGTTGTAATCAGTCAGAAAGTTGTTGAATTTCTGAACAATTATTAGAAAAATGTCCAGATTCATGATTGCTCCTTTGATTTGGTTTGGACATGTTTTAGATAGCTGAAAATCTTCATTTAGCCTGCCAAAGATTGATAATTAACCTAGAAAATCATCTCTCAATTAATATCAATCAAAAGCCAAGATTTATGAAAAATAATCAATCTTTCCTTAAATATCAGAAGTTATTGCAACAGATGAGGAAATCTGATCACAACAACTCATCAAATCAAATCAATTAACTAAAGGAAACTTAATTAATTGATGAGAAAATTTCTAACAATAATTAAGGACGAAAATTCTTTTGATTTCTCTTTAGAAACCTATCAAAATTCATTAATTAAAAAGATGCAATCAGATATCAGTCAAGAACAAAAGAATGAGGAAATAATCAATGATATGTATGGTAAGTAAATATAAAAGGAATTGATTGAAAATTAATAGGAAAAATATCCTATATAGCTATGCACGAAATTCCATTTATATTTCACCTATATTATCACCAGAATCATTAAATATAGAAACAAAACACGTTTCGGTACATTCTATAAGGTTTCCATATAAAGAAAAATGCAAGTTTCAGTTGTTGTAAAACCAACACTTGTTGTAACAATATCAGATTTGTTATAACAACATCTTCTTCTTTTTATCAACTTGAGTTTTCAAAACTTTACCACTTAGAATGCCAAACTTTTGGACCTAATGATCTCCCCCTTTGGCATCCTTTTGGCAAAATCAACATGAGAAAGAACACAAAGAACTCAAGTATAACAACCTGCAAAACAAATGGTTAAATTTCCTCATCAAAACAACTTACTCCCCCTAAAAATAATATCACATGATCTCCAAACAGATATCCAGAAAGAAAATTATTCTCATTATCTCTCCCTTTTTGTCAAAAGAGGGCCAAAGTAAAATAACAAACCAAACATGAAGTCTTAAATCCAAAACAAATGAAATCTAGTTTTTGGAAATAAAAGAAACAAATAAAGTCCATGCAGTAAGTTCCTACAAAGCAAACAGAAATAATCAACGCTGCGTCTTCTTGTAGCATTTCTTAGCTTGCTTTTCTGGACTTGTTGCAACAGGTGGAGATGTTGGTACTTCAGGTTGGGAAGATCCAGAGGGATGAGGAGCAACAGCTGATGGAGCGATAAAGGCGGCTATCAACTGATCAAGAATCTTCTTTTGTACTTTTTCAATGGCCTCTAGTCACGTAGTCTGCTTGATCTTATCAGCTTTCAAATTCTCCAACTCTATAAACTCTTGAGATATCACAATAGAAGGTGTTGTAACAGGAGAAGACTTTTTGGCAGTAGCTATCTTCTTCTTAGATTTGATAGTTGTTGCAATAGGTGGTTCATCAATCTCTTTTTCCTTCAAGCTGTAAGAAACAGTAGGCAGAACTAGGGAGAGAAAATCACTTGGAAGTTTCAAAGGATGTTGCTGTGCCAATATCAAATAGCAAACATGCGAAATTTTTTGCAATGGTGGGTAGATGAGCTCTTGGCCACCAGTTGTGTTGTGTAATCTTGTGCAAACCAGAATACTTGTAAGTCAGCTCACAAGATTTTAAAGCATGTGAATCATCTGGCCAAACAATGACATCACCAAGCAATTCAGATACCACATTATCAATTGCATAATCTTTTTCATAGTCATCTAATTCCACCATAGGGATATCCAAGAAATCAGCAATAGTCAAGAAAGAAAAATCATATACATGCCCTCTAACATAGACTTTCTGGTAAAAATGACTCAAAGGGTCAGCCATATCTTTATGTGTATTATAATAGAATTCTTGGACTATTCTAGGAACATATCCCTCAAAGCCAGTCACGGTTTTTATCCACTTAAGAATTTTGACAATTCCTAAGGATTTAAATGAATCTAGATTGAAGTTTCTTTCATCCCAAAATGTTCTTTTTTTCATAATCTTTCATCAAAGCTTCATTCTTAATGGTATTAAACAAAGTAGAATAGACTTGAGAAATAACATACCCCTCAAGAGTGTTGGATTGAATAGCTTTGCCCTTGTCCTTTGATGATTCGGGCACTTCAATCTCAGATTCATCATCATCACCGTTTTCTGAACATTCAGGCTCTTCTGGAATGTTGGATTGTGCTTTGGATGGCTTAGTCTCCAGGGATGGATCTTCTTTAGTTCCCATCAAAATGGTTCCAGCTTTAGATGGCGTTGTTGCAACAAGAACAGGGGCAGATGGAACAGAGACAATAGTTGTTGCAACTTGTTCAAAAGTTATTGCAACAACTTTAGAAGCCTTTGAACATTTTGAAGCTTTAGTCTTCTTTGGAGTAGGCTTTTTTGACTTCACTGAAGGAGTGGCTTTGATAGTTGTTGTAACATCATCAGGTTTTGATGATTCAGAAGTAACATCCTTTGTTGCAACGGATTTCATTCCTCCAGATTTCTTGATTTTTGCCGGTGTTGCGACAGACGAGGATGGAATCGATTTGGCAGCCACAATAAATTTTGGGGCTTTCGTTGATTTTGTTGCAACAGGTGCTGGAAGTGTATCATCAAACTCAGATTGATCAACCTCATCATCTCCAGCTTCTTCTTCTTCATCAGTGCCGGCAACATCTTAGGCTTTCGTGGTGGCTTTGTCATCAGAACCACCATCATCTTCAATCTCGCCTTGAGAGGAATCTTCACCTGATTCTTCAGGTGCTTTAATGCGCTCAGGTTCTGGTACAACCGGAGTTGGAAAAGCAGGTGCCACCACTTTGGGTGGCACAGTGATTGGTTTCGAAACCTCAGATTGAGGTTTTTCGGTAGAGGGAGAAGACAAACCTGAAGGGTTCTTTTTCTTCTTCTTCATGGGAGTTGTCTTGACAATAGGGGAAGAAGTCTGAAGTTCTTTGAAGCAATACCACCACGAGTCTTCACCATTGTTGAGTGTAAAATCTGAAACTCAAGGCAAAAACAAGAAGAAAGAAAGAAAAAGAAGAAACGGCTGAAGCAGAGGCAAAAAGAGTGAGCATGAGTGAGAGAAAAATTAGGTTAAAAATAAAGTCATTCAATTAGGCCACATTTATAGAACCAATCAACCATCAAATTAAGAAATTCAAAATTCAAATCAGAATTTTTAGTGATTTCCCAAACACAAAATCAGGAAAATGATTGATTAGAATAAAACAGGAAAGCTTTTGACATGTTGCAACAAGTGAAGTAATCAGATTACAAACTTTTCAAAAATGAAAAATGATTTGCCCTTTTTTTTATTATTATTATTTAAATTAAAAAAAATCGGCACGCACAAAAATAACACAATTTCAGCCAATTTATTTCCATAAACTCAAGATATAATTTTGATAAAAAGAGGATAAGGAAGAAGATTATATCAATTTTATTCCTGAAACAAAAAAGATTTTAAAATTATAATAAATTGTTAAATTTTGACAAATAAATCTCCTTATTTATAAAATCAAGATGAATAAAGTGGATCAAAAACTAACTAACTTACCCTTTATAATTTTCTCAAAATTCTTAGCTTCTTTTTTTTTTATTTTTTATTTATATATATATATATTTTACTGCCTTTATTTTAAGTACCCATGATAGTAACTTTCACACTATCTCTGAGGTAGCCCTTTTCTGTGGTAGATTATCCTCTCCATATTGGTGATACAGAGTCCCAAATTACTCAAGGACGACGTTCACACTTCAGAATAGGTAGCTCTTTCTATTCATGGGACCTGTTCCGCAGCTAGGTTTCAAGAGATCACTAAAACAAAGTTGGTCAGCTAAATATCGATCCAAGAAATTCATCAAGATTTAAGAATTTGGAGATTTCAATATCAAAATAACAACAATTCAAAATAATTAAACAATCTAGTTTATAACAAAAATTAAAAAGACGTTATCTAAACTCCTTATACACTATTTATCTCTATGAACATCTTTTTATTCAAAAGAAATATTTTTGGCTGAAACTGAAAAACACAAAAACACAAGAAACTTAAACACAATAGATTCCTAGGGCTTGCCTCAAGGAATCAAATTTTATAGAATCAAGGGCTTTGGTAAAAATGTCTGCAATCTGCTTTTCAGTCTCAAAATATTCTAAAATGATTGTTTTGTTCTCAACCAATTCCCTTATAAAATGATGTCGGATATCTATATGCTTTGTCCTAGAATGTTGCACTGGATTTTTTGAAATGTTTATTGCACTTGTATTATCAGAAAACACAGTCATAATATCTATATCAAAGCCATAGTCAGCAAGCATCTATTTCATCTAGAGAAGTTGTGTACAACAACTTCCAACAGCAATGTACTCTACCTCAGCACTTGATAGAGAAATCGAATTCTGTTTTTTTCTATGCCATGAAACCAAGTTGTTTCCAAGGTCGAAACAACCACCACTTGTACTCTTTCTATCATCTGCATTGCTTGCGCAGTCCACATCACTATATCCTATAAGATTCACATTAGTATCCCTAGAATACCAAATACCATAATCAAGAGTACCACTCACATAGCGAATAATTCTCTTAACAGTAGTAATATGAGATTCCTTAGAATTACTCTGGTATTTTGCACACACACCAACACTGTAACTAATATCAGGATGACTAGTAGTAAGGTAAAGAAGACTACCTATCATGCTTCTGTATAATGTTGGATCAACACTTACCCCTCTTTCATCTTTTGTCAATTTCGGCGTTGTGCCGATGGGGGTGCAAAATTGTTTGGCTTTTTCAAGACCAAACTTAGAAACAAGGTTCTAGGCATACTTGGTTTGAGAAATGAAAATTCCATCATCAAACTATTTAACCTGCAAACCCAAAAAATATGTGAGCTCTCCAACCATACTCATCTCGAATTCTTCCTTCATTTGATTGACAAACTCCTGCACTTTAGAGTTAGAAGTAGAGCCAAACACTATGTCATCCACATATACTTGAGCAATAATAATACTAGAATCAAAATATTTGATAAAAAGTGTTTTCTCCACTCTCCTCTCTTGTAACCTCTTTCAATCAAGAAAATTGTCAATCTCTCATACCATGCCCTAGGAGCTTGTTTTAACCCATATAATGCCTTTTTTAATTTGAAAACATGATTAGGCAAATGTGGGCTTTGAAATCCTTTGGACTGTTCAACATAGGCTTCTTCATTCAAAATACCATTCAGAAAAGGAACATCTATTTGGTATAATTTGAAACCTATGACACAAGCTATTGCCAGAAGTAACCTGATAGACTCTAATCTAGCCACTGGAGCAAAAGTTTCATCAAAGTCAATGCCCTCAATTTGAGTATATCCTTGGGCAACCAATCTTGCTTTATTTCTCACAATGTTACCAAATTCATCAAACTTGTTTTTAAAAAATCCATTTGGTACCAATGACATTTGTATGATTAGATCTAGGAACAAGAGTCCAAATATCATTACGAGAAAATTGTTCTAACACTTCTTGCATAGCCTTTACCCAAAACTCATCAAGTAGAGCCTCTTTGACATTCTTAGGCTCAACCATAGAAACAAAGCAAACATATTGAGCAAGATTTATGTACCTTTTCCTTGTGACCATGGTATCATCGAGCTTACCAAGAATGAGATCTATTGGGTGATTTTTCTTCACTCTAGAGGATGGTTCTTTTCTAGAAAGATTCTCAAGAGACTCATCATCCTTCATGGATAATTCAGGAATTTCTGGATTGGAAGAAACTGCCTGAAATTCTGTTGTTGTAACATCAGATTTCTCAGTAAATTTAGTTATTGCAACAACTGATTCCGTTGAATCAATAGTTTCATCAGTAAAATTGTTTATAATTTCTTCCTTTGAAAATTCGGAAAATCACTACAGTCATCAACAACCACATTAGCAGACTCCATAATGGTTTGGCTTCTCATGTTATACACACGATATGCTCTACTATTATTAGAGTAACTGAGAAATACTCCAATATCACTTTTTGTATCAAACTTACCCAAGTGTTCACAATCATTCAAAATATAACATGTGCTACTAAAGACATGAAAGTAACTTACATTGGGTTTCTTTCCTTTCCAGATCACATATGGTGTCATTTTTGTACCTGGTCTCAAATAAACACAATTTATGGTATGACATGTCGTGTTTATTACTTCGCCCACAACTTCTTTGCTAATCTCTTGCTATTTAGCATCACACGGGCCATTTCATGCAAGGTACGATTTTTCCTTTCCATAGCACCATTTTGTTGAGGTGTTTTAGGAGAAGAAAACTCATGAGCAATACCATGATCATCACAAAACTTAGTGAAAATAGAATTCTCAAATTCCTTTCTATGATCACTTTTTATTCCCACAATCTTGCTAATGTTTCAATTTTTCTCATTTCTTAGTTTCAAACACAGACTCTTAAAAACATCAAAAGTATTGGATTTTACTGTCAAGAACATAACCCAGGTAAACCTAGAAAAATCATCAACACAAACAAAGATGTAATATTTACCTGCCGCACTTGCTGTTTGCATAGGACCCATCAGATCCATATGTAATAATTCCAATACCTTTGATGTTGAAATCTGTTGAATCACCATGTGTGTGGATTTCTGTTGCTTTCCATATTGATATGGTCCACACACTTCTAAAGATTATTTACATAGATATGGTAAACCATGAACAGCACCAATACTTCCCAGTTTTCTTAGTGCTTTGAAATTCAAGTGACCAAGTCTTTCATGCCACAAATCAAAATTATTCAAAGAAGTTTTCTTACATGTGTATGTACTAGGAGGGATAGTGTAATAATTATCCAAAGATCTGAAACCTTCCAACACAGACTTACCTGAAATGTCCAAAACTTGACACCTTTCATTAGTGAATTGTACGTTCAAATTTAAGCCACACAGTTGACTTATGCTAATCAAATTAGCCTTCAGACCTTCTACATGCATCACCATCTTCAGTTTCGGAAAACCATCAATGTTGAGAGTTCTAATGCCGAGAACTTTTCCCCTAACACCATCACCAAATGTCATCATACCTTCAGTGACAATCTTATAGTTTGTCAGGATGGACTTGTCACCTATCATATGCCTGGAACAACCACTATCAAAATACCACGCAGTTCTTAGACAAGTAAAGGAGGCAAAATAATTAAGGTCAGACTTTCTTACTCATATCTTTCTGGCATTATTTTTTAAATTAATTTTTGGTTTTGGAGTTTTTCTTTGAGGAGAATCCAAAAATAACTTTTTAAAATAATTATTTTCTACTAAACTCATCATGGTAAAACATCTAGGTCGAATATGACCTTTAACACCACAAAAATGACAAATGGGTATGAATCTCTTACCTTTACTTGTTATGAACGAATCTTTTGTTGCAACAGGTTTGTTGTATTTACCTACTGGTGGTACAAAACCAAGGCCATTTCTGAATGTTGAATGAGATCCTGTTGTTGTAACAAGTGATGTATTGACGAGTGCAGAAATTTTCTTTAAACTTGTTATTGCAACAACAGGTGTTCTGGCAGGAGCAGTAACCGATTCTTTAAAAAAAATTATTTTTGTTCCTGAACACTCACCTTTAAAACCAAGTCCAGTAACATCACCAGAAAACTTACTAGAAGTCAAAATATGATCTAATTGAGATGAACAAGAATTTAGCATTTTGAGAGAATTTATTGTTCTCTTAAGTTCCATAGAAACCTCTTTTAATCTTCTTTCTTTTTCATCAATATTTAATTCTAGTTCTTGAATTCTTTTAAAAGAATTTTCTTTATACTCAACCAAAAGAGAATTGGTTTTTACCAGACCACGATTTTCAGCACAAATACGTTCCCATTGAGCATACAGGTTTTTGTATGCATTGCCAAGTGAATCTTCATCAGTATCCGAATCAGATTCGGATTCAGTCAAAGGCAATTCTTTGTCATCAACTTGCAAGATTGTTTAATAAACAATTGATTTTTCCTGCGCATGACAAAGATTACTCAGAAAAAATGAACTAACAAAAGCAACATGATTACTTACATTGTTGTCACATTCTTGGCCGCCTTCAAATTCTTCATCACTCCAAGTTGATGCAAAGGATTTAGGCTTCTTTTTCAAAGTTTTTGCACATTCAAATTGTATGTGCCCAAATCCTTGGCATTCTCTGCACTGTACACCTTTCTTGTTAGAAGAATTAGGAGATTTAGAGGAGGTCTTACCTGATTTGGATAAGGATGAAACAGATCCAGAGTTTTTGCCTACTTTCCTTAAGATTTTTTTAAAAGTTTTTGTAAGTAAAGCAAGTTTGTCACCATCTTCTTCCTCATTTGTCACACCAATCTTTTCTTGTGAGGATTTAAGAGCAATGGATTTCTCTTTCTTTCTTACCATTATATTCATTTCAAAATGCTCGAAGAGAACTCATCAAATCTTCAACCTTCATGATGTCTAGATTTTTGCTCTCTTCAATTGCAACAATCTTGGGTTGAAAATGATCAGAAAGCGACCTAATAATTTTTCTTACTAGAATAGATTTAGGAATCTTTTCACTAAGAAGAAACGATTCATTAGCAATATCACATAGTTTTGTATAATATTGAGACAAAGATTCATTTTCTTCCGTACGTATTTCCTCAAATCTAGTTGTAAGAGATGTGAGTTTATTATGCTTTACATCACCTGAGCCTTCAAAATGAGTTTAAAGGAATTCCTACGCCTCCTTGGCAGTTTCACATGAGGAAATCAACTTGATTTGCTCTATATCACATCCATTGAAAATGGCATGTACAGCTTTGGTGTTGTAACTTGCCAGCAAATCATCTTGAGGTGATCAATCAATCTCGGATTTCAATGAGGTTGTTCCATCATCAGCTCTAAAAACAGGAGGAGACCAACCTATAAGAATAGACCTCCAGACTTTAATGTCGAGTGCTCTGATGAATGCTCTCATCTTGGTCTTCCAATAAGGGTAGTTGGTTCCATCAAGCAAGGGTGGACAAGAAATTGATCCTCCTTCATTGAGAATAGATATACTAACAAAAAACAGATCAGAAAATCCTAAAATCTCGCTAAAAATTTAGTAACTCTACTCTGATATCAATTGAAAGATCTGTTTTAGGTATTATCAAATAATTAACTAATTGATTAATTTTAATAATTAATTAATTATGTTGTAACACATATATGAAAAGTTGTTGCAATAACGAGTGCATATGTTGCAACAAGAACAAGAAAATAAAGAATGAATACAAGACGTTTTTAACGTCATTCGGACCTCTCCTATTCCACGGGCCCACGTCCAGAGATTAAAAAAATTAGTAAAGTATGAAAATTACAAATACCAATTGACTAACACAATAAAAGACTTCCTCTTTTCAATTGCCGCAATGTGTTATAATGACTTCACTAATCTTGTTTAGCGAGCTCCCCTCGTCTTGTTGATCCTTCACAAGTGAACTCCCTTCATCGGTCCAGATCTGTCTCCTCCCAAAGACATATTGTTCTTCCTCCTGAAGAACAAGATGCACTCAAACAAAGTACCTAGAAAATCCTAAAGCTCTCTAAGTTACTTAATAGTCACAGAACATGCTCTATGCCTTACAAACAAAAGCTCTCTCTAAGTATATTTCTCTCAAAGAAGTGCATAAATAATTCCTTGGAGTAGTAGAGATTTTATAGGTGAATTCCAGCCCCCATAGTCGTCCATTGTAGTGTGAATAGGTTAAAATCAAATAAGGAAAGCGTAAATAACAAAATCAAAATCTTTCCATAAATGTTGTAATCAGCCAGAAAGTTATTGCAACAACTTTCTGAACAATTACTAGGAAAATGTCCAGATTCATGATTGCTTCTTTGATTTGATTTGGACATGTTTTAGACAGCTGGAAATCTTCATTTAATCTACCAAAGATTGATAATTAACCTAGAAAATCATATCTCAATTAATATCAATCAAAAGTCAAGATTTAAGAAAAATAACTAATCTTTCCTTAAATATCCGGAGTTGTTGCAACAGATCAGGAAATCTAATCACAACAACTCATCAAATCAAATCAATTAACTAAAGAAAATTTAATTAATTGATGAGCAAATTTTCAGCAATAATTAAGGACAAAAATCCTTATGAATTCTCTTCAGAAACCTATCCAAATTCATTGATTAAAAAGATGCAATCAGATATCAATCAAGGACAAAAGAATGAGGAAATAATCAATGATATATATGGTAAATATAAAAGGAATTGATTGAAAATTAATAGGAAAAATATCCTATACAACTACGCACGAAATTGTATTTATATTTCACCTATATTATCAGCGGAATCATCAAATATAAAAACAAAACACGTTTGGGCACATTCTAAAAGGTTTCCATATAAAGAAAAACGCAAGTTTCAGTTGTTGTAAAACCAACACTTGTTGTAACAATATCTTCTTCTTTTTATCAACTTGAGTTCTCAAAACTTTGCCACTTAGAATGCCAAACTTTTAGACCTAACAATCTCAACTTTCTTTTGTGATTCCATACTTCAGAATTTTGAGTTCCAAATACTTGTGAAATAGTGACTGGTACGGAAAAAAGGGGTAAATTGTGACTTTATGCAAGCTAGCTTAGAAGTTTGTGTATTTTTTCAATAAAAATAGTAGAGAAGTCTTTGGTTAAGTTTAGCCCCTGTCGTTCCAAACTTATTGTTCTTTGGTCAATTTGCAATTAAAAAGTTGTTTTGTTATGTTCAGATTGAGAACAAATACGGTGCACAAAGTACGTTATTTGGCGATCTAGCACATAATTACATGACTTGGGCTTATCTGCCACTGATTCTTTAGCTGCTTCAATCCATGTCTAATGTAGTAAGAGCAGTGCCATTGCCGAGGTGGCCAATTCACACAAAAGATAAATTTTCTATTCCTTCTCATTTTATGAATATTGTAGAATTTTCTTCTAATATGTAAATCATAAATTTATCTATTTATTTTCATTTCTTGTAATTTTTATATCTAACTTTTCCTTTTAGATTTTCCTTTGATTTTTGTAATTTGTTTTAAGGTTTTATATTTTAATCTTTCTTGATTTTGAAAAAATAAATAAATTTTTTATTTGTGTAATTGCAAAACTATAAGAGTTTTGTTAAAAAAAAAAAAAGGCCTAAAACCGTCTAAGGAGACAAACAAACAGAAAAAGTAGATAAAAGACCTTGTTGGTCCGTAAAATATGAGAAAAGTCTCATTTGAGTCTCTAAACTTTAGATTGTATCATATTGGTCCTTAAACTATGAAAAATATTTCATTTTAGTCTTTTTTTACTGTACATTTTGTTTTGATTATTATTAAAATGAATATAGTTGCATTTCTCATTTATATTATTGATTTTAACAAAATGTAACATCTTGAACAATTTTAAATTGCATTACTGTCCAATATGTAATTTATTTAACCAATCATATTTTAAACTGCTTTTAATTCATGTTTTAATCTCTTTAAAGTGTTAAACTATGCTTCTAGATATGAAATAAGTATAACAGCATAACAAAATATATAATAAAAAGGACTAAAATGAAACTTTTTAAATATTTTAAGGACTAAAATAGTGCAATTTAAAGTTTAAGGACTAAAGTGAGACTTTTTCCATAGTTTAAGAACTAATAGAGTCATTAATCTACAAAAAAAAATTTCCTTTTAATATTAAGTTATTTTGGTTTTCGATTGTATATATACACATACAAAAGCTTTTTATGTTTCATTTTAAAGTTTCTTTATTATTATTTTCCTTTTTTTCATTTCTCCATATTAAAAAAAAAAACTGTTTTGTTTTGGGTGTATGAATTGACAGAGAAACAAATTTGGAAGACTTACTAGGAACCTTGAATTAGGAATACTACTTAGTCCTAATTCTAATAGTGAAGCCTCATATGATTCCTGGTCTAGCATAGTGTTGTCTATTATACTTCATATTCCTAGCAATATGAGTCAACATGAGGATAACCCTGTTAGGTCCTTAAAAGACTACTTACACAATGCCTACACTGCCACACCATCATGCTTCATATTTCCACCTAATATATCACAAATGGATTTTAAAACGGGGATGATATAACTTTTATCCAGCTTTCACGGTTTAGATAATGAAAACCCATATGTGCACATTAGGGAATTCGAAGAAGTAGTGGCCACATTCCATACCCAACCTAATGCAATAAACTCAATAAACTTAAGAATTGGCTACTCTTTAAGGCCAAGATCGATAGGAACATAGGAAGAAATGACTCAAGCTTTTTTCAATAAACACTTCCAACATCATAAAACTAATGGCCTCAAGAGACAGATCTCATGCTTATCTCAAAAAGAGAGTGAGACATTATACCAAGCCTATCAGAAGTTTAAAGATCTTTTAAAATCATGGGTTTGAAAATTAATGCATCGTTAGCTACTTTTACGATGAACTTACCAACAGAGAGCGCAAATTCATTGAGATAATGTGCAATGGGGAGTTTCTCTACAAAGACCCTAATAAAGCGATTGAGTACTTAAATGAGCTTGCTAAGAAACCTCACACCTAGACCAGACCCAATGCTACTAATAGCACCAATAGATCAAAGCCGAGCGGAATCTATAATCTGTGAGAGGACAACCTTAAGGCCCAGTTACAAACATTTACTCGGGAACTATCACGACCCAAGCCCCAGGGTAGTGGCAGAAGAGGAATTTCACAAATAGAAATTCATTATTTATTTTAGAAAATTTTAGAAACTTCAATTTTTAAGAACAATGACAATTAGATTCAAAACGATAACTTCTGTAAAAGTTCGTAAAAATAATTCAAATTATAAATCCAACAATTTTGTGATCATCTTTAGATATAGATTGTTAATAAAATTTATTAAAAATAAACCAATCATCATTACTAACAGTCTCACAAGTCAGCATAGTAATTATACAGATCAAATCTGTGTAATAGGCCCTTTAATTATTTAATACAAGCTAAGAAAGTAGACAGTACTATCTTACACACTTACTAACTAGTCGAGAGAAAAGCTGCTCCTCACTTATCCAGTCCTGAGTTCCTGAAATTATCCTGAGCACTACCTGAGAGGGAGAATAGTGGGGGGATGAGGATGAAATATCTAGTGGAATACCCAATTATCTTTTTGGGAAAACGTTCATTTATATATTCCATGTATGGTTAATTATTCTGAAAATAATTTCACAATATACCAAATCAATTACGAGTTGAAATCACTAACTGAAATAATATTCAAATCTAATAAAGAGAAATCAGATACATAATCCATAGTGCACATATTACAAATCAAACAATCCCATGAGCTCAAATCCTCTCATTATGAACCAGAGTAACTCGTATTACATGTACTGAGTACTCTATACCTGATACTTAATCCTACAAAACTGGAGAGATACCTATGTGTCTAATTCTACCGAACTAGACGGGCAACTAAATGCCTACACCGATTGAGTGAGAGAATCCGAAAAATCCCACACGGGTTTACGGGCTCTCATTGAGGGTAGGGACAATGGCCTCTCACTAAACACTGTGATGCCTAAGATGGACCTCATGTATAATCCTATGGTATGTGGAATACAATGAGCAATATAAACAACCATGTAGTAATATTCTAGACATGCTCTGATTTTTAAATAAAATCTATTTTATACTTTAAATATTTGATATTATAATTCCTTTGGTTTAATCAAATCCCAAGTATAAGACTTGTAAAAAATCATACATAAAATATCTAGAGCAGTCCATAATGTTTCACAAGTTCACAGTTCGCTAAAATAGTTATTCAAACAATTTAATTTAATAAATCACAAAATTTCACTTTTCTCAATAAATTTCAATTTCAATGAAAAATAATAGAAAACAAGGCAATTAAATTCCCTACCTTGAAATGATAGTTATACCGAGCTAACGACACTAGAAAAGTCCTTAGTTGGTCACCTGGTTACTCAAAAAAATCGTTTCTAGATCCCGACGCATTCACTTAAAAATAGAATTTTCAAATGGAGTCTTAGATTGATAGAATTTCCAAATGGAGTCTCAGATTGATAAACAGAGGTCACCACTGAATTTAGAACAATTAAAAATATTGCATTAGATATATAGTTTATCGAAAATGGGTCTTCGTGCGGGACTGGCCCGTGCACGCAAACTGGTGTAATTTAATGCCATAAATTTTAATTTTTGTTCTACAACAAAATATGGAGATATTTTATATCAAAAGTCATGTCCCGACCTCACTGAGTCCAAATTCAAAGTCTGAACTTAGTTTGGAGATCCTGAGCATCAAATGAGTTTAAAAATCCAAAAATTATAGCAATACCACATTTTGGAAATAATTAGAAAAATGTCATTTTTTCAATTTGATAAATAATGCAATTCTGGTTACCGTTTCAATACTTCAAAATCATGATTATCCTTTTTTCAATCTCCTCTTTCATATGGTATAATTTTCTCGGCAAAATAATTCATTTCTGAAGTAATTATGAAAATACGACAAAATTTAATATTAAAATATTACTAGAGTAACAAACTTCTCACCGTAGTTGAGTTAGTAGTCGTGGGTGGTTAAAAAATGACGGGAACGACGAGACGAGTCCAACGGTACCATAGTTGAGTCAAACGGAGGTCCGACAGAGGAGCTACGACTGAAAAACTATGAAGGTGATGCGACTTTCGTATGGCCGGATTTCGGTCCTCCGGCGATGGAATGAGGCGGTGACGTTTGGCACTACTTTATTGGTGCCTTTCAGTCATGGCGGGTAGGCATGTGGGGGACGGCGACGGCTAGTACAGCAGTGGCAAACTTTGGTCGTTCTCTCTTTCTCTCTCCTTTCCTCTCTCTTTTCAGGCCCTTTCATGAAGAAGAAGGAAAACTTGAAGCCCTTTGAAGCAAATAATCCTAACTGTAGTACCAAACTTTAAATACAGATATTTTTATTAATTTAATTTGAAAATCTAAAATTACAACAATGCGACTAGCCTTAAAAAGTCTAATTTACCCTTAAAACTTTTCAATTTTTACAGGAAAGAGAAGCGTTGAAGATAAAAGATGGTAAAAGCAATCCAACAATTGGAAGGGTAGAGTCTAAACCTACCTGTTTTGTCCGTCGGGGAGAGATTCTTCTAGCACAAGATTGCCCCACCTATGGAGAGATGCGAGGGGTATATGAGGAACAATGCAAATGCCCTGGATGTTTCAAAAACCATACTCACCTTATTCCAATACATACAATTAAAGTTGGAAAAATGGGTTGGGCTAAATGGGTTAGCCTGCGGCCTAGTATTGTTGCAATCCAAGCTTAGCTCGGTCATAGGAGTATAGTTAGGTTGGGCCTACATCGCATGACCAACCCGCTTGGGTTCGCCCACACAACTCCAGTTATATATATGTATTTGGGGCCCCAAGCTTTGGGCTCTTATACAAATGGTAATAAATACTGTTAGGCCATTAGTTAGGGCCCTAGGCAGAGCAGCTAATAGCCCCCATTTAAAATTTTTTTTTTAATATTTTAAATAAATTTAAATACCATTAAAAATAATGATAAATAAATTGGAAAAAAGAAAAAAAAACTTTTTCTACTCGTATAAATAATTAAATATCCCATCCTCTCACTCTTTTTTTTCATAATTTCAAGTTTTAATTCAACACAATACTATCTTATTCTCCCATTATCTTTAATTATATTCTCAAATTTCTCTTTTTCTCTCCAATTATATTATCTAATTACTAAATTATACTTTTTACTTCCATTCTCTAATGTCCATTTCCAATCTTCCATAATCCAAGGATTTCTTATGTTCAACTCTCAAGTGTCTATTCAAAGTATGATTTCAATTTCTTAAGTAATATCAAATATGTTTCCTATCATTATAATTCAAGTTAGTTAATTTTAATCATCCTATCATTCTAATTACTAAGTTTCTTGTCATTCTAATCCAAAATTTATTTGTTTCTTTATTTTTTTCAAAATAACTTTTCTTTGTTTTTAACTTTAGTTTTATCAACTATTCAACTTAAATACTTATATACTTATTTAGTTAGATTTAAATTTTAGTCAATAGAAAAACAAACCATATCATGTTATCTATTTTTTATAAATTTAATTTTTAAGTTTTTATTTAAATATACATATATATACTAACATAATATTCTACTTTTATTTTTTCAATTTTTAAAAATTGGGCCAAGAATGGGCTGGCCTGGCCCAGCCCGCCTAGGAGCTTGGTGGGCCAACAGGTTAGGCTGGGCTTTATTTTCATATTTACGGGCTAGACCGGGCCAGCCCGATTTGCCCACCTAGTCAAGCCTGCCTTGGTTGGGTCGGATAGTCTCGACCCGCCCACTTTGCAACCTCTACATACAATCTTGGTTGGCGAAATCACCCAGACTTCAGTAGGAAGTTTGAATCCAACTATCCCGCATCATCATCGAACCAATAGAAACCTAAGGCACCACTGCAAAGGTCTTATCCTCCACCTTAATACAATGTTCTACCACCAAGATCTTCTTTGGAAGGAACTTTGCAAGTATTTATGGAGGCACATAATAAAACAAACCAGAAATTTGAAGTTGTCCTTACACAAATGGTGGAAGAGAATCAAAGAGATAAAAAATCAAATCAAGAAACTACCAGTTCTTTAATGGTACATTAGCAAGGAAGATTCCCATCCTAGCCTCAATACAATCCAAAAGTATAACACATGGCACAAACCTCAAATTCATATGTAAACAATATTAAAGAGGCGAATGCCATCATTAGTTGATGTGGAAAAATTCTTGACGAACCAACTCTACCAAGTCCAAAGAATAATAAAAGCCCTACCAACACTCGGAACAGTCCTAAAAGTTCCTCTCAACAAAAGCTTGAAAAAAACCTTCGATAATGTCATTTCCCCAAGCTCTCTAAATGGGAAAAGTATCAGAAAACCAAGATGAAATCCTTGAATACCTTAAACAAGTTAAAGCTAACATATCTTTGTTACATGTGATCAAATAGGTACCAGCATATGCTAAGATGATCAAAGATCTATGCACTATGAAGAGGAGGCACCATGTCAAGAAGACAACATTCTTGACAGAGCAAGTTAGTGCAGTGATTGAACAAAAGGCACTGCCCAACTGCAAAGATTCTGTATGTCCCACAATTTCCTACCAAATTAGGACATGTGAATTCAGTCAAGCCCTTTTGGACCTAGGAGCAAGTGTCAACCTGATGCCCTATTTTTTATACCTATGCTTGGGACTTGGAGAGATCAAACCCACATTTGTGATACTACAGCTAGCTGATCATTCTTTATGAAGACCAAGAGGGATAGTTGAAGATGTTTACTCTAAATTGATAAATTCTACTAGCTTATAGATTTTTTGGTCCTGGATACTCAATCTATGGTTGACATGGAGCCTAAGATCCCACTAATCTTAGGAAGATCATTCCTTGCTACAGCAAATGCCCTCATTAATTATAGTAATCATCTGATGAAGTTGTCATTTGGGAACATAACTTTGGAGGTCATCATTTTCCACATTGGAAAATAACCACAAGATGAAGACAAGTGTTATCATTCCTATTTGATAGATACACTCATTCCAAAAGAAGTAAACTTGAAAGATAATTCCAAATCTTTAGAATACCTTCTCCAAAATTCTGATTCTGAACTTTTACATTATTCTATCGATACATTAATGATTTCATTGTTTTTGATGATACATAGGATAAACAAAAGAAATTTTGGGAACCAGGCTTCAAAGAGTTGCCACATGAAAGAGAGAAGCATAAACCACCTGACTTGGAGATACCAAAGATCAAATTATCACAGTTACCTCATGAATGCTTGGGTCTAGGTGATGCCTTTCATGTCATTCTTTCTTCCAAACTTAGTGTTGAACAAGAGGAAAAAAAGATCAGTTTATTGAAAAAACATTATTCTGCACTAGGTTGGACCATAGCTAATATAAAATGTATTAGCCCATTTCTTTGTTCCCATAGGATTCATCTAGAGGAGGGTGCTAACCCATGTAGAGATCCTCCAAGAAGGTTGAACCCCATAGTGAAAGAGGTTGTCAAAATGGAGGTTTTAAAATTGTTAGATGTAGGGATCATATATCCTATATCTGGTAATAAATAGGTTAGCCTCACACAAAGGTAGTGACTGGGTAGTGACTCGATTAACGGTGATGAAAAATGATTACGGAGTTCTTGTCGCCACAAAGATTGTGACTGGATGGTGTATGTGTATTGATTACAAAAAATTAAATTCTGCCATGCAGAAAGACTATTTTCTACTTCCATTCATTGATCAAATTTTGGAACCTATAGCTAGCTATCCTTTCTTTTGCTTTCTTGATGGTTTGGTCATTGCACCTTTCTGGTGCACTTTGGGCATATTGCACTGCTTACAAGACCATTCTTGGGATGTCCCCGTACCGACTTATCTATGGGGAAGGCATGTCACCTACTTGTCGAGCTTGAGCATAAAACTTATTGGGTAGTTAAGGCCCGTAACTTTGATTTGAATATTGCAAGTCTTCAAAGGAAGTTAGAATTATCAGAACTAGAAGAATTGAGGATCGATGTGTATGAGAACTCCAGGATCGGTAAAGCAAAATTGAAAGCAGCTCATAATAAAAAAAAAAATGAGGAAGAATTTTGAGCCAAACTAACAGGGTCATCTTTGTGACTCCTGATTGTATCTCCACCCTAGAAAACTGAGATCCAAATGGACCGGTTCATATGTGGTGCAACGTATTTCAACCAATGGAGCTGTTGAGGTTCAAGACCCGACTGGTGGAAAACGTTTCAGAGTAAATGAACAACGGTTGAAACATTTTGCTAATAGGGTAGATAGGTCTGGGTAGATTACCTTGGTGGCTCTCTTCTATCAAAATTGATAAGGTTTTATCAATTTGTACTATATATTGTTTTTGTTATTTATTTTTATTAGTTATTTAGTGTGTTTTTTTATTTGTTTTCTTTTGCGTGCCGTTATCTTTTTCTATATTTTACTCATCACAAGGCCTAGACTTCATGTGGTGTCCTTTATCCTCTGCACTTTAATATTGTTGTAATAGTGATGACAATATCTGACTTAGTGTGGGGATGCTTGCATGTTCATGCACATTATTAGTGCATATATTTTTTTTACGCATGGTTAAAAAAGTGCTTATTTTTAGTAATTCTTGCGTAAATAAGTTAACATAGCCTTTGTGAATAAATTTGAGTTGGAATTTGTAAAATTATTTGGGTATAATTTCAGAATGCTTGGTTTGAGTCACTTCTACTATCTTGATTATTAGAAAATTATTTCTGAATTCTTTTGCGCACATTTCTAAACCTTGTGGTAAGATGGATGTCTATGCATATAGCTAAGAAAATATTCATTTTAAGTATAAATCTTTCAAATCTCACACATATTTTTTGTGAGTGAGTGGAGAAATTGAGAAAATAGCTTATGAGCTTTTGAAGTGGTTAATTTCTATTTAAAATGCCATTAGTTGGTTTGGAGAATAATTGAATAATATGTTAAAAGGATGATATTGGTCAAAACAAGAGAGTTTTGTATTGCTGAGACTTGAAATTCATGTTTATTCTCAAACCTATGAGAAATTATTTGAGTTGTATTCATCTATAGTTCTTAAAAAAAAGTATAAAAAAAAAAGTAGAAAAAAGATAAAAAAAAAGTATAAAAAAAAGAAAAGATGTCAATTCAGTTCAATAAAGTCATCCCTCATTAAGAAGAAATTTTTTTTTTTCACTTTTTAGTTGGTAAGAAATAATTTCTCATTGGGCTCTATTTGTGTTGTTTTCACATTGACCATTGAAATCTTGAAGTAAATTTGTGATAAAAATATTTGAATTCTAAACTGTTAATATTCTTATCAATTAATCAATGTTTGTTTATGAGTTTGTCCTAAATATTGCCTGTTTTATGTGAGTGAGATTCTATTTTTCAACTCAATGAGTGAATCCTTTACATTGAAACTTGATATATTTACTTGTGATGATATGGAGTTGAGACTTTTACTTGGTAAATTTTTTGAAATTATATGTATTTTGGTTTGTGGTAAGAATGTTTTGGCTTAGTTCACACATATAATTTTGGGAGTTATGTTCAAAATTATCTTGATAGCATTTGTGATCTTTCACTGACTTTTTGTTTGAAATGCTTTGATAGCTTTGCTAATTTTTTTTTTCTAGATTTTTTTACCATGTTTTGTTTCATCTTTACATTTGAATTGCTAGATACTAGCAATAAGCTGGTTGGTGATTGTGATAAGTGTAAAAATATATTTTGGATATGAGATGATTAATGATAATTTTCAATGTTTCAATGCTTTTGGTGGCATTTTAGTATGATTCCTTTGCACATGTCAATTTTGATATTTGTATTATTTTCTTTTGCTTATAACCACCAAGCAAACATATTTGTCTAAGGCCCAAAATAATGAGCAATTTATGTGAAACCCAACAAGGAATTAACCATTTAATTAGGGATGACAACGGGAAGGGGAGAGGGAGGAGTTCGAGGTGGGTATGGCCATCCCAGTCCCGTACCTATAGGTAAATACTCACCCATACCCACCCCATTTACCCATTGATGTAGGCAGGGTGGGTTCGGATATTACCCATTACAGGTAGTGGGTACCTATTTACCCAACACTCCGTTTATTTAGAAAAGAAAGCTCTTATTATATATATATACACACACGTATTTGTAACTATATTTCACTTCAATATGAACCAAAATCAAAGCACATTCTCAAAGCAAAAAAATTAAAAATCCAAGCACATTGAACATAGTATTATATGAATAGAGGTTGCCTATTTTTTTTTCTCTTCTACAAATCGTTGGATTTGTATCTGTCTGGGACTTTGGCTACTTAAGCTTCTTTAAGTAATGAAGAATGAGATTTAAGGTTTTTTGATATATATTAAATATTTTACATATATACACATATATACATATTATATTTTCAAAAGTAACATATAAGTATATAGTCGAGTCTGGTTCGGGGATGGATACATTTATACTCGAACCTGCCCAAAACCCACCACGGGTATAGTATTTAAAACCCTAACTTGACCTACATACCTGAATAGTCAGGTAAAACCCGCCGCATTAGGGTTGGGTACTTCTGGGTAAACAGGTTTCCAAGTTAAATTATCATCCCTACATGCAGTCTTGAGAAAAGATTTTAATGTGTGTGAACAGATTTTCCTGAATCTGAGTTTTGCAATTCTAGTTATGCCTCGATAAATTCACAATTTGACAAAATTATCCACAGACCGATCTTAGACTTGTCTCTAATGAATCCAATGCTTAAAGAATCATTTCATTTCAATATCTGTAGCTCATTTTGCATCAAAAATATTGATTAGTGTTCATAGAGCTAAAAGTGAAAAATGTGAGCTTGATTAGTTCTATTTGATCCACTTGTTTGTCCACATTCATGCCAAATATTTTCAAGCCATTAATATTGAAATCTTTACAGCCAACCTCTATCAGCCTAGCTACTATTGTTGACTCCAATCAAATCCCATTCACACCTACTTGATTATGAACAAAGATATGTGAATGTCCAAGTATATGAGAGCTTAGTTGGAGAATTAGTGGCTGATTTCAATGGAAGCATTAGATGCTAATTTATATATTTTGTTAACTTTTTATCCTTCTAGAATAATGAATTCAATGGTTATTTTATTCAACATCATATAAATCTAGTCATTTTTTTATGTGGTTATTAGAATTATAATTGTTCTTGGTTTGTTTCTAAGGTTGTCTTTTGTTGCAATTTTGTCTATTTGATATATTGTCAATTTTAGATAACTTATAAGACAAATTTTGTGTTTTTCTATTGAAAGAGCTTTTCAAACTAAATATTTTTGTTTTTAAAAGATTTTCAAGATCATATTTTCTGATTGTATGTTTGGGTAGTGAAATATGTAATTGACTAGTAATTAGGGATCAAAGTTGGTAATAGTAAAACAAGTAATAGAGTGATTCTCAAAACCTTGTACTTGTTATTTTTGTTGCTATCTTTATTCATTGTCTTTTTTTCGCATCACTTATTTATTATTCACACTTATCTTATCCTTTTGCTAACCTTTCTTGTTGAATTGTCTTCTCTGTGGATCGACACCTTAATCTATATTATGATAATTGCTAGTATATTTTGAGCCAAATTTTTTCTATGTTTATAATTATGCTACAATAACTGCTAGACAAAATTTAGCTCAAATATACTAGTAGTTATTGTAGTATAGATTAAGGTGTTTATCCCACAGAGAAGATAATTCAAGAAGAAATGTTAGCAATAAGGTAAGAAAAGTATGAATAAGAAAGAATGAAATAAATAAGTAGTGCAAAAAATAGACAATGAATAAATATAATAACCAAAATAATAAATACATGGTTCTGAGAATCGCTTTATTACTTGTTTTACCATTACTTACTTTGATTCCTAATTACTGCTCAATTTTATACTTCACTTCAAAAACATACAATCAGAAAATATGATCTTGAAAATCTTTTAAAAAGAACAAAAGGTATTTAGTTTGAAAAATTATTTCAATTAAAAAATACAAATTTGTCTTATAAATTATCTAAAATCGACAATATATCAACTTAATAATATTGCAGTAAAAAAAAACCTATAAAAAAACCAAGAACAATTATAATTCCAATAACAACTACATAAAAAGAGCATAACTAGATTTATATGATGTTGAAGAACATAACTATTGAATTCATTATTACAGAAGGATAAAGAGTTTAACAAACAAAATATATAAATTTGAAAACCTTAAAGATGAATCAAAGAAGAATAATATACTAACTAAACAATAAAGATCATCTCTCAATCTTGCTCTAAAATAGCCTATCTTGCAATTTATCTCACAAATTCTAGAGAGAAAGTGTGAAAAAGAATTGGAAGATAATTTTCTCAAAATATGAAGAGTGGAATGGTGGTGGTGTCTTGAAATGGTGCCTTAGTGTTCCTTTTATAATGTGGGAAGGCCTCCAAGCTGTCTTCACAAAATTAGCATCCAATGCCTTCATTAAAATCAGTCACCAATTCTCCAACGAAGCTTTCATATACTTGGACATTCACATGTCTTTGTTCATGATCAAGTAGGTGTGAATAAGATTTGATTAGAGTCAATAATAGTAGCTAGGTGGATGGAGGTTCGCTGGAAATATTTCATCATTAATGGCTTGAAAATATATGGCATAAATGTGGACAAACAAGTAGATCAAGTAGAGTTTTTCAACTTTAGCTACATGACCACTCATCAGTATTTTGGATGCAGAATGAACTATAGATATTAAAATGAGGTAATTTTTAAGCATTAGATTCATAAGAGACAATGCTAAGATCGGTCTGTTGACAACTTTGTCAAATTATGAATTTGTCAAGACATAACTAGCAATGTAAAACTCAGATTAAGGAAAATCTACTCATACACAATATGGACTTTTCTCAAGGTTGCATGTAGAGATGACTATTTAACTAGGAAACCCATTTACTCACGGGTACCCAATCCTAATAGGGCAGATTGTACTTGAATATTCAAGTACACAGGTCGGGTTCCGGTTTCGATGTACCCGTCCCTGAACCTGACCTGATTATATACTTATATATTATTTTTTAAATATAATATATGTATATATATGTATGTGTATATATGTAAAAATATTGAATATATGTCAAAAAACCTTAAATCTTATTCTTCATTATTTAAAGAAGTCCAAGTAGCCATAGCCCAAAGCCTTAGGAAGATACAAATCAAACGATTTGTAGGAGAAAGAAACAAGGCCTAAGCAACCTCTATTCATATAATATTGTGTTCAATGTGCTTGGATTTACTATTTTTTTGCTCCCAGAATGTGCTTTTTTTGGTTCATATTGAAGTGAAATAGAGTTATAAATATTTGTGTGTATATATATATATATATTAAGTCTTTTTTTTTTAAATAAACAAGTGTCGGGTAACCACATGTACTAGGTATTACCTGAAATCACCCCGCCTATATAAACAGATAAATAGGACGGGTATGAGTGGGGGTTTTACCCACAGGTACGGGGCTGGGATGGCCATACCCACCCCATTGTAGTCCCTAGTTGCATGGTTGATTCCTTGTTTGGTTTCACATAAATTGCTCATTGTTTTGGGGCTTAGACAAATATGTTTGCTTTGGTGGTTGTAAGCAAAAGAAAATAGCACAAATATCAAAATTGACATGTGCAAAACAATCACACTAAAATGCCACCAAAAGCATTGAAATTGTCATTAATCATCTCCTGTACAAAACATAATTTTATACACTTATCATAACCTCCAACTAGCTTATTACTAGTCTCTAGTATTTCAAGTGTAAAGAAAAAATAAATGTGGTAAACAAATTTGAAAGGAAAATTAGCAAAGTTATCCAAGCATTTCAAACAAAAAATCAATAAAAGATCACAAATGCTATCAAGATCATTTTCATCATAACGCCCAAAACTGTGTGTGTGTGCACTAAGCCAAAACATTCCAATCACAAACCAAAATATATATAACTTTAAAAAATTTATCAAGTAAAAGTCTCAAATCCATATCCTTACGGATAAATATATCAAGTTTCAATGTAATGGATTCACTCATGGAGTTGGAAAATAAAATTGCTCATATGAAATGGGTAATATTTAGGACAAACTCATGAAAAACCATTTATAAAAATGATAAGAAAATTAGCTTTTTAGAATTCAAACATATTTATCACAAATTTGCTTCAAGATGCTAGAAATATTTAAATGAGGTGATTATTGAGGCGTTGGATTTGTAAGAGATAAAGCTATGATCAGTCTGTTGACAACTTTGTTAAGTTATGAATTTATTGAAGCATAACTGGCATTGAAAACTCGGATTCAAGAAGATCTGTTTGCACACATTCTAGACATTTCTTATGGTTGCATGGTTGATTCCTTGTTGGGCTTCACATGAATTGCTCATTGTTTTGAAACTTAGATGAATGTGTTTGCTTTTGTGGCTTTTAAATAAAAGAAAATAACATAAATATTAAAATTGACATGTGTAAAATAATCATACTATACCACTAAAAGCATTGAAACATTGAAAGTTATTATTAATTATCTCATATCCAAAATATATTTTTATACACTTATCAAAGAGCAAGAGCTCAAGCATTAGAAAAGTAGTCACCATCTCACGAACTTCATCATGACCAAGTTCGCAGGCTTTCCTTCTTACGAGCCACATGACCATTCTCTACGATCACCTCCTAGTTCTGCATGATCTGGTTATAGATATTAGTGTTTGGTCTTTTTTATATAGAAAAGAATAAGGGAGTGATCGAGACATGAATAGTGGTGAGCTTGGCAATGGATGTTTTGACCAATAAGATGACTGCATAAATCTCCTGTAGTGTTTTGAGTGCTTCATCACGCTCCAGAGTCCAGTTGAACTCAACTTCTTTTGCTTGGAGGTCATGCAATGGTCGAGATATGTCAGAAAAGTTCTATATAAATATCTGTTGGAATATTTTCCTAAAAAATAGATTTCTAATTTTACCCTTTTAATATAAACAACTTTCTCTTATATACAATTATGATATTTGCTAGATTAAACTATCTTAGTTGAATAGTTTATTTATCTGAAAAAGATTCTATGACTTTATTTGTATATAAAGAAATAAACATGATTAAATGTTAATTATGGGGACACTTGTTTTTTTATTTAATTCTAAATGAACTAGTTCACAATCTGTAAATAAAGATGGAATATTTTATTTACTATAGGTTGTAGTGTTTGTCTATCTCAATGGGAATGATGTATCTTAAATCATTGAAGTATGTGACTTCTAATAGAAACACTAATACAACATAAATAAGTTATGTGTATTAAACTAGATTAAGTAATATAAAGAATTAGAGTGCCGTAACTCAATTCTTATATTACCACAAACTAGCTCTTAGCATGTAGATCTTAATCCTTGATCTTCGACTGAACTTGCTTTTATGGGTTGTAGCTTTTTGATTTGTTAAAAGACTAACCTCAGTGAAATTAGAGGCAAACTCTAGCATATTGGAGGCTATGGCTTATGAATTGATGAGAACACCAAATAGTTAATGATACAATATATTAATGTTATTTAAGGTATTTCAAGATTCATGGAATAATTATATCTAAGATCTTAGTATTCACTTTTTGAATTAGTTGATAATTTTGTCTAAATGGTCATTGAGATTTAAACAAAATTATCGACAACATTATTCCTTGATAGAAAGATGGAAACTTAAAGGTAAATATGTGTTGGAGGGGTATTACGGTAATTTCACCTATCCAACTACGGTATTGTTTAGGGATTCATTATGTGGTATAGAATATGCTAGATGGATCAGTTAATCAAGGCTAGTTGATTAAATCTCTATAAAAGGCATGACTTTTAATCTAAGAGTACAATATTGTGCTTTTAGTGGAGTGTCCCCTTTACTAATAGTATTTATATAAATACCATAATAAGAGTTATTATGTATTTATTATACTATGAGAGCTTAGATTATTTGGATCTATTAGGTCCCTTGTCTAACTCAACAAAGCTCATTAATTGGTTAGTGGTATTTGTGAAATTAGTTTTAAGAAACTATGTAAAATTATGATTCTACACAGAAGTTGGTATTTTCATAAATAAGTTTCATGAGTTGGACATAGTTTTAAAAATACACCTAAAGCCCAAATTTGAGAACCAGCCCACTCTTAGTTGGATTGGGATTAGCAATTTTAGGCCCCATATATATAAGATATATGAGATAAAAAACTACACAGTAGCCCTAGCCTAGTGCAACACGCCACAAAGAGAGAAAGAGGCAGTGAAATTCGGCCAAGGATAGTGAACTAAAGTTATTGTTCAATTCGGCCATACTCATCCTAGAGAAATGAAAATAGTTTTCTAGAAATTTCACGTGTTCATCTCAAATAATTGTGTTCCAAAAGATCAAGAAGGTGTTCTTGATTGTTCTCTAACGAAGGATTTAACTTGGTGCCTACTCAACTCATCAATTAAGAGTAAGAGAATAGACAAGAAGATCTAGGGTTAGAGATTTGATCGCTGTCAACAAGGAGATCAACGAGGAGCACGCTACAAGAGATAAACCCTAATCTCATCTCTCGAATTTTGTATCTAGATTTGATTTATATTGTACATGATCCTATATATGATGTATGTATGTTCTATGGTTATAAAAACTGTTTTTCATGTAAAAATTTTAAAACTTAAATCCGCTATTTTTCCGCTGCATTCATGATGTGATCATGTATTTTCAGTATTTGCATGCATGTATAATTTTTCCTAAGTGGTAGGTCAATTTCCATTAATATCCTATAGAATCTAGCATGTCTAATAAAAGACTGAACATCTCTTATCATTTTGGGAGCAGGTAATTCAGAGATTAACTTATTTTTTGACTTATCAAACTCTATTCCTTTTTCAGACGCGATGTGCCCCAAAACAAATCTCAGAAGACACAATGAAATGAAAATTTCTCCTAGTTGTCTACGTGTCAACTATAGCACGTGTAGGACACTGTTCCATTATTTAAAGTTTTGGCCCAAAATTCAAATATCTTTTTATTTATGCCCCTAAATAATTACAATTTAGTCCCTGATTTTAAAATTCTTACCGTGCCTTATGCCTAATATCGTAGTAAAATGTTTGATGTGCTTTCTAAGTCTATAAATTATGAGAATATGGTATTATTATTATTTACCTTTGTATGTGTACTCTTTCTTGCTAAGTTGAATATAAGAGTTATAATTTATTGGTTTTTGCATTTGATAGTATTTAATGTGTATTCTAGAATAATATTTATGTTTTAGTCTTTCTGCTTGTCCTCTAATTTATAACTGGATAAATTTAATTTTTATGCTTTTAAAGTAAATTTGAGAAAATCAATTTTTATTTGGCATACACATCTAGGTTTGATGATAGACTATTGAACTTTTGGTTTATGAATGTATTTGATTTAGATATTGTTTAACAATTTTCTCTCTCTCTCTCTGTAATTCGTTTTGCTTGGATTAATCATATATGTGCTGGCTAAGTTAAATGTTGTAGATATAATTTATTGTGTTTTAAGTTTATGACCTTTAGACTCAGCAATATGAAATATTTTGACTTACTGTTAGATTTATAATTGGACATATCTAATATTTAGAATAATGTTTGGACACATGAAATAACTCATATTTCAGACTTTTGGCTTACTATTTGATTTATGATTAGACATATCTAATATTTAGAATAATGCTAGGAGGATACATAATTTACACACAAAAGTCATACACAATAATTTGACATAGTTTATAATCAGTTATGTACGTGGTTTGGTCCCATTTTTTTTTTTAAAAGATAGTAATTAAGAAACATGCCATTATTACATATAAGTTTGTGTCCATAGGATTACTCTCTCTCTCTCTTAGTAATTCTCTTTGTTTAGATTAATTATATATGTGCTCGCTAAGTTAAATGTCGTGGATATAATTTATTGCATAATTCTCTTTGTTTGAATTAATTATATATGTGCTCACTAAGTTAAATGTTGTGGATATAATTTATTGCATTTTATTTTTATGATCTTTACTATACTCTAAACAATATGAAATATCTCATGTTTCAGATTTTTGACTTACTGTTTGATTTATAATTGGATATATCTAATATTTAGAATAATACTAGGAGGACACATAAATTACACACAAAAATCATACACAATAATTTGCCATAGTTTTTTAATCAATTATCTGCATGACTTGGTCTCATTTTTTTTTTAAAAAAAAAAAGATAAGTGGTCAAAATACATGCAATTATTGCATGTAAGTTTATGTCCATAGGATTACTCTTAATATTTATGCTTTATTAGTAAATTTGGAAAATTTGATTTTTATTTGTCCATGAAAATGTATGTTTTTAGTCTTGTTTTATTTATTTATTTTTTGAGGTATATTTTTAGTTTGTGTTTTCGTCCATATTTTCATGAAATTTTTTAGTCTAAAATTGTCACGACCCAAAACCCGGGCTAGTGGCAGAAGGGGAATTTCACAAAGTGGGAAATTCCTTAATTTATTTGAAAAGTGTCAAAAGTTCTAGTTTTTATAAAAACAGTCCATTTAAATAAAATATTCGGAATTCCTTCCCGTGAACCACTCCCACAGTTCGTATACACTACCAAACATAAATTGAACAATTACTTGAAAACATAAAATTAATTAAAAAGAAACCAAACCCCGCATCATCATCATTCACAACAGATGTCCAATACCAGAATGGCATGCATAAGTTTACAGACAAATTTGAAAGCAGTAATCTTGGTTCAATGCTAACACAAAAAATCCAAATAGTCCAAAGACTATGACAACAAACTCCTAGCATTACCAAGAGACGAACTG
>JXTB01000771.1:47418-63358 GCA_002914805.1 Parasponia andersonii | reverse complement strand
GATCGCCCGAAGGGTCGGGAACCAATTCCAAGCCCTCGATCATCCTCGTGCGAAAAATCAACTTTCTCACCGGAGCTTCAATTCCACAAACGGACCTCTTCACTGAATTCCTAGCACCGAAAATAGCTAAGTTAGACATATAATTTGTCCAATTCGAGTCCGGGTCCATACCGGACTGGTGGCATGCAAAACGAGACAAAATCTCGACCGTCCGATCTCAATTTTTGTGCCGATCACCAAACTACACAATATATATATCAAACTTCTCCATTTTCCGAGTACATTCCAAAAATGAAGTTAAAATTACAATCCAACGGTCGGATCAAGAACAACACTCAAAAACTCGAAATGACCAAAAATGGCAACTTTCAATCCAGGAAAAATGGAGTTGAGATATATATACCTTGATGATCCTTGCGACGAGACGAATCCAACGAGACCAGTTTGAAGCCAAATGGATGCCGGAATCGTCGCCGGTGGCCGAATTTCCGAAAAAGCTTCATCCAGCATCGATGGCGATTCCCGGCGAACCAGGCGGCAGCGAGCGGCGAGGATGGGCGGCGGAGCTTCGGCGTGGCACGGGGAGTCGACGCCGACTAGTGGGCGGCCCGGACGGCAGCAGGTGGCGGCGCTGCGGGAGATCGGCCGAGAGAGAGAGAGACGAGGGAGAGAGAGAGAGGTCTCGGGGGAGGGAGGAGAGAGAAAAGAGAGAGGTGAAAAAGATGTGCACGTGGCCCCTCTTTATTGGGCTGTGTAATTTTTCAAAAATTGCACATAAGTCCCCAAAATTTCAAATCTCTATCAGTCTAGTCCCCCAAATTTTGCAATTTAGTCCATCTGAACAAAATTTTTGCAAATTAGTCCCCACAATATTTTATCCGAAAAATTGGTAAAATGTCCAAATTACTCTCGAAAATTCCGGGTTTTTACAAAAATGGGGTTAAGAGTTTAGTTAGCTTATCGAAGTATGTATTATATAGGTAATTATTAGATATTATGATATACACCATCGTCTATAATAATTATTTATATTTGTCTATTATTATATGATACATGCTATTTAATGCATGCTAAATTACATAATTTATGCTTTAAAAATTATTTAATGCGTTGTAAATCACATTGTAAATTACATTATATTTTCATATATACATATATATATATATATATATATATATATATATATTCTCCAAGTTAATTACTTTTCTGCAAATTAAAATTTTTTTAAAAATTTATTTTGTATTTTCATTTTTATTAATCAAATTACTTAATTTATAAAAAAGAGCTAGTACGATAGAACACTTTGATGTGCTGAAAACACACCCACACAAGGCTCATTCATGCTCGTTAATTAAATGCACATACATATGCACTTCATTCACTCACACACAATAATCTATCAATCACACAACACAAACAAACATCATTCATTCACTTTAAAATATTAACTCACACGATCAAAACCTACGCTCAGCTAGTCACTCTAAGATTCATAAACTCGCTCAATCAAACATGCACTTATACACCAATGCACACAGATATACATCACATAAGACACAAGCTCACTTTAACATCCACAAGCAACATTCATACGAAAAGCACAATACTTAATCACTCAAAGCACATAGATAGACATCACTCGATCATACAAATACATAAGCTCACTCAATCCATCAGTCATATAAACACACAAGTTCACTCAAAGAAATACATACAAACCCACTCAAACAAATACAACACCTATATACACTCACACATACTCACCCACTCCACATACACAAACCTTTATCCACTCGGTCTCTCCCACACACAAGCCTGTACAACATTCTTTTACTATTTTGCCCACTACGACAATCATTTTCTAACTTACTCATAAAAATACGCACACACTCTCGCACTCACAAACGCTCTTGCACTCAATTACTCGTCAAATTTACATGTAACTCACTCATAAACACATACATACAATAATTATTAATTCAATAATTAGAAAATGACCGCACACTTAAATTTACAATCACACACACACACATAAACATACTCACATACAGCACCAACTTAATTACTGGCAGATGCCCACACTAATACACACACATCACTCAATTAATAACCACAAGACTTACCTTCTTTAAGTTATGCTTATGCACACACATTCACTCTATAAATGGCACATGCACATACAATTATGTATACAAAGCACTTTCTTGATACTGGCTCACTCCTACACACAAAAGTCACTAACTCACTAACACATTCACTTACACACACTAACACGTGTAGATACTCGTATATTTATAACATTCTCATTCACACACACATGTGCAAAAACACTCATGAATCACTTACTCACACATCACTTACTAACACAAATCACACACTAACACATTCACTCACTAAATTATTCACTTACATAGACACACTCACACCAACAGTTGCTCACATAGAAATATGCGAATAACACACTCACTATATCTCCTACACCGACGATTATTTATTGGCTTGCTCATACAAAAAGACACACTCCTACGCTCACAAATATAAAGATACTCACTTGTACTCAACTCATCAAATTTACACATAATACACTAACTCACTCACTGATTGATTTACACATAACACACTAGCTCACTCATTGATTGACAAACACAAACTTACTTATGCAAGCAAACACACTCATCTACAAACGCACATAATTATCATTACCTCAATAACTAGCAAATGCCCAACCCCCAACACACACGCACACACACATTATTTACTCTATTACTAGGACATGCCTACATAATATACACACATCACTCACTTAATACTTTCCTTTAGTTGCACCCACGCACACACGCGTGCACACACTCCTACACATTCACTTTATAAATAGCATATGCATATACAATCACACATACACAATACTTTCTTGAAAACTAGCTCACTTTTACATACAAAACTCACTCACTAATTTAAGCATAAAACTCACTAACTCACTAACAAATTCACTCACGTACACTAACACACATAGAAAGTCACTTGCACTTTTATAACACTCTCATTAACGCATACCAACACACTCATGCAACATACTTATGAATCACTCGTGACAACACACAACAAAAAAATATTTATTCATTCATTCAGACACGACTCACTCCTACACATCACACACTAACATTTTAGTCCATAACAAAATAAATATTCACTCACTAACTTATTCACTTATACAAACACACTCACACCAGCACTTGCTCACACACAAATACGCGAATGACACTCTTTCTCTCACTTACACATACACACAATAATAATCTTTCTCTTACTAACAACTGCACACCCATCACCCACACACTCATTCACTCATGTGTGCGATTGCTCACACACACTTACACTATATTATCTCACACACAACATACATATTGCTCAGGGGTGCTTTTCATGCAAGAGATTAATTAAGCATAATAACGATTAATTAAATAATAAGCTTATAGGTGGTAGTCTAACTCCACATATTAGATAGTTTGTATTCAGTCTGTTAGATTCGTATACTGAAATTAAAATGACAAGAATATAAAGAATGTTGAATGTATCATGAATGGTTGCAAACAAGAGTCCCATTAAATAACTCACATTACTAAATAATTCAGAATCACGGATTTACAGGTACTTAAAATTTTGAAAATAATGTGGTGATTGCAAATAAGAGTCGCATTAAACAAGTCAACTTACTAAATAACTCTTCCTCACAAGTGTGATTATTTAAAGTACAAAATTTAAATATTAGTAATGTTTCAGGATCATATATAGTTAGTTAGTTAGCACCATGTAAATATTTAGAGCAAGAGAAAATAATCGTTAACTACCTCAGCATTCCAAAACCTGATAAAATAATGATAATGATAATAATATTAATAATAATAATAATAGTAATAATAATAATAAGTATATGTATATGTATTGGCAGGAAGGTATATGTATATCGGATAGATATGCATGAATAATTATAGTAATATGAAAAGTAATAATATATATATGAGTCTTAAGTATATATGTGCAGGTATTTTGAAAAGTACGCAAGTGGCTCCTATGGGAATTAATGTCAAGGAGTAAAAATAAATACAAGAGAAAGAAAAAGTGGATGGGACATGAAGGGAAAAGTAAGAGAAAGAAAGGTCCCAAAAAAGTTGCAAACAACAAGCCTATATATAGGAGTGCACATTCAAGGCAGAGTCGCTTTTTCATGAGCAGAGACATTGCCTTTTTGACACCTTTGCATTACAGGTGTCACGTGAAAGGAACGACAAGCATGCATCTAACTTGAGGTGGCAGATTGACAAAGTCTCCAATCGAGTAGTGATATGTGCCCATTAAACGAGACACCACGCGAAGTGTGATGCCTTTCAGTGGCTAAATAACTAGAAGAAGACTGGAAAAATACCAATCGCCAAAGCAATACAAGCCAAAGGAATTGTTAGAACATGAATATTAACTAATCGATTGTCTAATGCTGCAATTAAATATGAGGAGGGGGAAAAGTATGGGGTCGATTGTCTAATGCTGCAATTAAATATGAGGAGGGGGAAAAGTATGGGGTGAGCACATGAATTCTCAGTGGAGATTCGATTACAAGTTTTTAATAATACATAATATACTCATTCCAAATTCTTGCATGATGAATAAATTATTCCAAAACTTTTATTTCCAAAATCTACTTGTTAAATTATTTTTTAAAGGTTTACAAAATTCTGAACTTTTGTTAAACTCATTCTCAAAATAAGTGCATACCTATTCAAGTTATTCACAAGTGCACTGAAGACCACCTAATTTTGTAATATCTAATATTTATGATATACGTGAGTTCTGGATATCTATTTGATGACTGTGAGTTTTATTCTAGCCATCTGATTTATAAAAGTGAGTTTTTTTTATTTTTATTTTTTTTCTTTTATTTTCCAGTGTTTTGTTCAAATACTTTGATTCTACTGATCTTATTAGAACACTGTGATTCTGTCAATTGTGNCCACTACGACAATCATTTTCTAACTTACTCATAAAAATACGCACACACTCTCGCACTCACAAACGCTCTTGCACTCAATTACTCGTCAAATTTACATGTAACTCACTCATAAACACATACATACAATAATTATTAATTCAATAATTAGAAAATGACCGCACACTTAAATTTACAATCACACACACACACATAAACATACTCACATACAGCACCAACTTAATTACTGGCAGATGCCCACACTAATACACACACATCACTCAATTAATAACCACAAGACTTACCTTCTTTAAGTTATGCTTATGCACACACATTCACTCTATAAATGGCACATGCACATACAATTATGTATACAAAGCACTTTCTTGATACTGGCTCACTCCTACACACAAAAGTCACTAACTCACTAACACATTCACTTACACACACTAACACGTGTAGATACTCGTATATTTATAACATTCTCATTCACACACACATGTGCAAAAACACTCATGAATCACTTACTCACACATCACTTACTAACACAAATCACACACTAACACATTCACTCACTAAATTATTCACTTACATAGACACACTCACACCAACAGTTGCTCACATAGAAATATGCGAATAACACACTCACTATATCTCCTACACCGACGATTATTTATTGGCTTGCTCATACAAAAAGACACACTCCTACGCTCACAAATATAAAGATACTCACTTGTACTCAACTCATCAAATTTACACATAATACACTAACTCACTCACTGATTGATTTACACATAACACACTAGCTCACTCATTGATTGACAAACACAAACTTACTTATGCAAGCAAACACACTCATCTACAAACGCACATAATTATCATTACCTCAATAACTAGCAAATGCCCAACCCCCAACACACACGCACACACACATTATTTACTCTATTACTAGGACATGCCTACATAATATACACACATCACTCACTTAATACTTTCCTTTAGTTGCACCCACGCACACACGCGTGCACACACTCCTACACATTCACTTTATAAATAGCATATGCATATACAATCACACATACACAATACTTTCTTGAAAACTAGCTCACTTTTACATACAAAACTCACTCACTAATTTAAGCATAAAACTCACTAACTCACTAACAAATTCACTCACGTACACTAACACACATAGAAAGTCACTTGCACTTTTATAACACTCTCATTAACGCATACCAACACACTCATGCAACATACTTATGAATCACTCGTGACAACACACAACAAAAAAATATTTATTCATTCATTCAGACACGACTCACTCCTACACATCACACACTAACATTTTAGTCCATAACAAAATAAATATTCACTCACTAACTTATTCACTTATACAAACACACTCACACCAGCACTTGCTCACACACAAATACGCGAATGACACTCTTTCTCTCACTTACACATACACACAATAATAATCTTTCTCTTACTAACAACTGCACACCCATCACCCACACACTCATTCACTCATGTGTGCGATTGCTCACACACACTTACACTATATTATCTCACACACAACATACATATTGCTCAGGGGTGCTTTTCATGCAAGAGATTAATTAAGCATAATAACGATTAATTAAATAATAAGCTTATAGGTGGTAGTCTAACTCCACATATTAGATAGTTTGTATTCAGTCTGTTAGATTCGTATACTGAAATTAAAATGACAAGAATATAAAGAATGTTGAATGTATCATGAATGGTTGCAAACAAGAGTCCCATTAAATAACTCACATTACTAAATAATTCAGAATCACGGATTTACAGGTACTTAAAATTTTGAAAATAATGTGGTGATTGCAAATAAGAGTCGCATTAAACAAGTCAACTTACTAAATAACTCTTCCTCACAAGTGTGATTATTTAAAGTACAAAATTTAAATATTAGTAATGTTTCAGGATCATATATAGTTAGTTAGTTAGCACCATGTAAATATTTAGAGCAAGAGAAAATAATCGTTAACTACCTCAGCATTCCAAAACCTGATAAAATAATGATAATGATAATAATATTAATAATAATAATAATAGTAATAATAATAATAAGTATATGTATATGTATTGGCAGGAAGGTATATGTATATCGGATAGATATGCATGAATAATTATAGTAATATGAAAAGTAATAATATATATATGAGTCTTAAGTATATATGTGCAGGTATTTTGAAAAGTACGCAAGTGGCTCCTATGGGAATTAATGTCAAGGAGTAAAAATAAATACAAGAGAAAGAAAAAGTGGATGGGACATGAAGGGAAAAGTAAGAGAAAGAAAGGTCCCAAAAAAGTTGCAAACAACAAGCCTATATATAGGAGTGCACATTCAAGGCAGAGTCGCTTTTTCATGAGCAGAGACATTGCCTTTTTGACACCTTTGCATTACAGGTGTCACGTGAAAGGAACGACAAGCATGCATCTAACTTGAGGTGGCAGATTGACAAAGTCTCCAATCGAGTAGTGATATGTGCCCATTAAACGAGACACCACGCGAAGTGTGATGCCTTTCAGTGGCTAAATAACTAGAAGAAGACTGGAAAAATACCAATCGCCAAAGCAATACAAGCCAAAGGAATTGTTAGAACATGAATATTAACTAATCGATTGTCTAATGCTGCAATTAAATATGAGGAGGGGGAAAAGTATGGGGTCGATTGTCTAATGCTGCAATTAAATATGAGGAGGGGGAAAAGTATGGGGTGAGCACATGAATTCTCAGTGGAGATTCGATTACAAGTTTTTAATAATACATAATATACTCATTCCAAATTCTTGCATGATGAATAAATTATTCCAAAACTTTTATTTCCAAAATCTACTTGTTAAATTATTTTTTAAAGGTTTACAAAATTCTGAACTTTTGTTAAACTCATTCTCAAAATAAGTGCATACCTATTCAAGTTATTCACAAGTGCACTGAAGACCACCTAATTTTGTAATATCTAATATTTATGATATACGTGAGTTCTGGATATCTATTTGATGACTGTGAGTTTTATTCTAGCCATCTGATTTATAAAAGTGAGTTTTTTTTATTTTTATTTTTTTTCTTTTATTTTCCAGTGTTTTGTTCAAATACTTTGATTCTACTGATCTTATTAGAACACTGTGATTCTGTCAATTGTGTGAGATAAGTATATCATGCAATACTATATGAATGCCATGAATGAGGTGATGTACTATTTTCCATAAAATCACAAATAACTATGTAGTGGTTGTATTTTTAATCAAACTATATTCACTTTTAAAACTAATTTTTCAAACTTATTAATTTTTCCATAAATGAATCTTTACCAAAATTTACAAAATTTAGTTTCTGTATAAAACAATATGAAACAGGAATCTAAGGCAATTTAATATCAATGTATTTTTCAAAATAGTTCATAAACACATTTTCATAAATTATTTCACATAATTTCATATTTGATCAAATAAATGAATTCATAATAAAAATAATTGTAAAATCAATAATCGAATCCTTTCCTCTATCTAGTAATAATAATGTGTTACCTAGGCTTGTGGTAATTCCTGTATGTCATTTGGTAGCCTGGTACCGATTGGTGAATTAGAATCCAAATTTGCTCGCTTGAGGAAGTTAATTTCCTAACGGAGCCTCAATTGAAAAAACATATATAACCACTAAATTCTTAACGTCTGAAATAGCTAGGTTAGACATATAATTCGAAGGTTCCAGACCGAAACCCATCTCTTGGCATGCAAGATGAGACTATTCACGAGCCTCGTGTCTCGATATTTGTGCCACTTTGAAACATACTAATGTTATATATCAAAACTCGTCTATCAACTTCACTAAATCCAAATTTGAAGTCTAAACTTTGTTTCAAGGTCTCGAGCCTTAAACAGGCCTTAAATTCTGAAAGTTACAAAAATATCACTTTTTGTAAATACCCACGCTGATTAACTATTTAAAGAAAAATAACTTTTCATTAATATTTAAGCAAATACCACATTTTCAAACTAGGCCTGAGACCCATTTTTAGGCATACCAAACTTACAACCCAATATTGGTAAGATTGTAAAAAAACTATTTTGAGAAAGTAATTTCAGAAATACCAATTTCTAGAAAATAACTAAAAATATACTAACTTTTCAACCGAAATGGCTCAAATCCAAGTTCTGACTTCAAATATGACAATCTCACTTTCTCATAATTTTTCATACCAAATCCATTCTAGCAATTTCTATAATATCAACTTCTTAACACAATTACAAGAATGCCAACAATCAACTTATAATACCAAATTTTAGCAGAGTCGAGTTAGGAGATGAAATGGGTACCTCTGGAAAACTAGCAACGAGATGAAGAGAATGAGACTAACTTTAGATCCTAGAGTGGTCGGATGAAGTGATGGCGGTGATTTGAACCTATGGTTATTTTTCCTTTGTCGTTGGCAAATCCGTCCTTTTATAACGATGCTGCTTTTGTGGGAGACTTTTTTGAGGGTGGGCTTTCAATTGCTGGTGGTTGTTAGCCAAGAAAATGGCCTGAACTTCTTTGATTGGATATAGCAGAGGGAGAAATAAAGGAAGGGGAAGAAAAAGAAGAATAATGTGACGAGTAAGGAGAGGAAGAAGATGTATTCCTCATTAATAATTAAAGTGGTGGGACCCACCACTTATAATAATTAAATTACTAGAAAATATGTGGGTTTTACAGAAAGTAGTCGGATAAGAATATAGGATAGTGCAAAAGTATTAATTGCCATTAAATTATTAATCAAAATAACAGATTTACAGCCAAAAAAAAAAAAAAACAAGTCCAAGCATTTTAAATAAATTTCTTGAAATTTTATCTATATGAATTTATAGCATTATGTAGATAAACTGACCTAATATTTAGGAAAATCATGCATGCATGCAGATATAGAAAATATATGATCATATCATGAACGCAATAGAAAAATAGCGGATTTAGAGTTTAAAATTTTTACATTAAAACAGTTTTCATAACCATATAACATACATGCATCATATACAGGATCATGTACAACATAAATCAAATCTAGATACAAAACCCTAAAGATGAGATTAGGGTTTACCTCTTGTAGCGTGTTCTTCCTCGATCTTCTTATTGATGGTGATCAAACCTCCAACCCTAGATCTTCTTGTCTATTCTCTTACTCATGGTTGACGAAGCAAGTAGGCACCAAGTTGAAACCTTCGTTGGAGAACGATCAAGAACACCTTTTTGATCATATGGAAAACCAGGATGTGAGATGAGACTATGAGATTGTAGGAAACATTTTTCTCTCTCCCTTAGCCTAGGTTGGTCGAAATCTCTCTCTCTCTCTCTCTATTTATGTGTGTGACTCTATATGAGTTACTATGTAGTTTTTCCTCTCATATGTCTTATATATATAGGACCAAAAATAGCTAACCCTAGTCCAATTAGGATTGGGTTTGTTCTCCAATTTGGGATTTGGGTGTATTTTTATAAATATGTCCAACTCATGAGACTTATTTATAAAAATACCAACTTCTGTGTAAAATTATTATTTTACACAATTTCATGAAACTTATTTCACAAATACCACAAACCAATTAATAAGCTTAATTAAGCTAGACAAGGGACCTAATGGATCCAAATAATCTAAGCTCCAATAATATGATAAATACATAATAACACCAAGTTGAAACCTTCGTTGTCTATTCTCTTACTCTTGGTTGACGAAGCGAGTAGGCGCCAAGTTGAAACCTTCGTTGGAGAACGATCAAGAATACCTTTTTGATCATATAGAACACCAGGATGTGAGATGAGACTATGAGATTGTAGGAAACATTTTTCTCTCTCCCTTAGCCTAGGTTGGTCGAAATCTCTCTCTCTCTCTATGCTTTATGCGTGTGACTCTATATGAGTTACTATGTAGTTTTTCCTCTCATATGTCTTATATATATGGGACCAAAAACAGCTAACCCTAGTCCAATTAGGATTAGGCTTGTTCTCCAATTTGGGCTTTGGGTGTATTTTTATAAATATGTCCAACTCATGAGACTTATTTATAAAAATACCAACTTCTGTGTAAAATTATTATTTTACACAGTTTCATGAAACTTATTTCACAAATACTACAAACCAATTAATGAGCTTAATTAAGCTAGAAAAAGGGACCTAATGGATGCAAATATTCTAAGCTCCAATAATATGATAAATACATAATAACTCTTATTTTTGTATTTATATAAATATTATTAGTAAAGGGGACACTTCACTAAAGGCTCAATACTACACTCTTAGATTAAATGTCATGTTTTTTATAGAGATTTAATCAACTAACCTTGATTAACCGATCCATCTAACATATTCTATACCATATATATAATCCCTATATAATGCCGTAGTTGGATACGTGAAATTACCGTAATATCCCTCCAACACCTATTTATCTTTAAGTCACCATCTTTTTATCAAAGAATAATGTTGTCGATAATTTTTTTCTCAATGGCTATTTAGACAAAATTATCAACTAATTCACAAAGTGAATACTAAGATCTTAGATTTAATTATTCCATGAATCTTGAAAAAACCTAAAGTGGCATTAATGTATAGTGTCCTTAACTATTTGATGTTTCCATCAATTCATAAGCCATAACCTCCAATATGCTAGAATTCACCTCTAACTTCATAGAGGTTAGTCTTTTAATAAATCAAAAGGCTATAACCCACGAAAGCAAGTCCAGTCAAACATCAAGGATTAAGATTTATGTGCTAAGAGCTAGTTTGTGATAATATAAGAATTGAGTTACAGTACTCCAATTCTTTATATTACTTGGTCCAGTTTAATACACATAACTTGTTTATATTGTATTAGTGTTTCTATCAGAAGTCAGATACATCAATGATTTGAGACACATCATTTATATTGAGATAGACAAACACTACAACCTATAGTAAATAAAGTATTCCATCTTTATTTACAGATTGTAAACTACTTCATTTAGACTTAGATAAAGAAACAAGTCTCCTCATAATTAATACTTAATCATGTTTGTTTCTTTGAACACATATAAAGTCATGAAATCTTTTTCAGATGAATAAACTATTCAACTAAGATAGTTTAATCTAGCAAATATCATAATTTCATATAAAAGACAGTTGTTTATACTCAAAAGAGTAAAATTGGAAATCTGTTTTTTAAAGCAAAAATCCCAACACATTAATCATAGAAAACATACTATAGAATAACAAAGAATAGCATTTATTACCTCTCGACGCCTATCAGTGTATCCTCGCTTTCTTGTTTTCAAAATCATGAGACTTCTAAACCACGTCTCCACACCAATGAATTAATGAGTAAGCCTAAAAAGATAATTGAGATTATAAGGTTTTATATTACAAAGAGTAAGAAAAGTCTTTTTTTTTTATCTCTAACTTTTGAAGGATCTATTAAAAAAAATAACACGTACTTTTTTTCTACTAGAGTTTTTCTCTTAAATAGTTTTTAATTAAACAATTCAATAAAAAAATAATCAAATAAAAGAGAGAAAATCCCACCCTTTAATAAGGGTTACATGTCACCTACAAGTTTCTAATAATTAGCCTATAGGTGGTGTGTAATACCTTTTCCTATGGTGTGTTTTATTTTTGAAAAGGAGGTACGACATTGATTGAAAAGGAACATGTATTTGCACGGTCAGTAGGAGAAATTATATTCTTCACAGTAATACTTAAATGATTTGAATTGGGAATTATTTCCGCTCAGTTCTTCGATTTTAGTTAGATGTTGACGATGAATTCGTTAGGAAATTCATGGCTAAGTTTTAGAACGCTTAATATCACTAATCCTCTCTAGGAAGATTAGCCCATGGGTTTCTGATGCTGATACCTCAAGACAAAAGAAAGAAGCCTAAAGAAGGTGATAATGTGGTTGAGGAGGCTCTGCTGAAATTCCATCTCTTTGGAGTTTAAATGAGTTTATTATGAATTAATGATCGGGCACATGGATGTGTTTTCTCATATATTGTTCCTTTTCCTAGAGTCCTGCATAAAAAAAATTTCTTGCTCTTTTTGGGTGATGTTTTGTCAAAACCTGATTGTGTTATGGAGGTTTCTAGGTTCCATCAGATGGTCAATTAGAGTGTAATTGTGGTGTGGGTTTAGTTAGGTTTGTTTAAATACCTTTATGAAGATGAGTTTCTTGGCATTCAATTTTTGTACGAAGACTTCCTCTGTGTGCGTGCTAGTATTAGTTTATCTTTATTAGGTTAAAGTGCTCCCGCAGTGGTACTATTTCATTGCTGTGGATGGTTTCTTAATAAAGTTTGGAGTGAAACGTAGAATGGACTAAAAAGTTTTATATAATCCGTATACAGGGAGACTTGCATTTCTTTGACAATTGCTACAGTACAAGAAACAAAGTGCTTATTTTTTTAAACTTTGCAGCTTGTTGCTAGAGGAAGTTCCTCATTTACTGCATTGATTTGCTTCTGGTCTTGCCCTGTGAGTACTCAATAATATCATTTTATGTTATGGAATCTTGGTACGAATGGTTCATGCTTGTACAGTGATGATTGTGTCCCTCTCTAGGCTCTAGAGAGTTGCCAGCGTTGTACCCACTCTATTCCTAGATATATAACTGATTGTCAACTTTACGTGCTTCTTCCCTTCAATCCCACATGCTTATTATTATTATTATTGCTTTTTCCCCCCTTCTTCTTTGCCCTCTTTTACTTCGATCTGTGAAACTGTCATATATCAAATTTTTTTTTTCTAATATTTCTGTTATACTTTGACGTCAGATAATAGTGAGAATTCTGTTAGCCTCTAGGCTCTAAGAAGACAGGCCTTCATGATGATGTGCTTCGTATTCTTTAGATGCAGAAATTTAATCATGACCTGGCTAGGGACTTGCTTTGAAGAAGAAACAGGATTTCAGGGATTCCAAGTTTGTATTTTGGAGGCAGTGAAGCTTTGAAGAAGTAGAACACAACAGCCAATGATTTTTGAGTTTTCACTTAAGGCAATGGGTCTGGAAATAAGAAAAGGAAGAGGTAAGAAAATCTTCTGTGTTTTTTCAGCCAATTTCATTTTTGAAATGGCTTGTTTTTTTGTTTGTGCGTGTGTTTCTTTCTTTTTATTTTTTATTTTTTCAATTAATGTGAAATTATTGTAAAATAGTGAAGAAAGCAATTTTCTCCACCTATTGTCTAGGGGTTTTGAGTTGCTCTCAGACTTGGTGGTTGGTTTTCCTCCAATTATTTTCGCATCATAAGACAGTTCTCTAGGATTTCCATTCAGTTATTATTTTATCAAGTTTCAAACTAAATTAAGTATGATAAGGTCGTCTACCCTTCAGAATTGTTGCTATACAATTACCGTTGAAGTTTAAAGGGCTTTATTTATGTGAATTTGTCGAACTTTTAGGAAGGAGGAGAAATTTGGAGGCATTGATTGAGCAGCTTGATTATAAGTTGTTGTATACGCACTAGTTCTGCCATTCCAAATTTTATTTGATTTTATTTTTGCTTGTCGATTTTTGATTCTTGTGTTTTAAGATGAGTTTGTGGTTTGAATCCAGTTTTTTCCTGGTTAATTTTGTTTTTTGGTGGGGGGAAGGGGAGGGGGGAATTTTGGTGACTGTTGATAAAAAAAAGTTTTTCTTGTTATTGATTTGCTTTTTTTTTTCCCAGCCAATTTCATATTTAAAATAGTTTTTCATTTTATTTTATTTTATTCTTAGCACTATTATTTATTGATGTTGCTTATTTTGTTATTTTCATTTCTATTGATATTATTGTCCCTCACTAATAAATGTGAAAAAAATTCAATCAACAGTAGGTGACATTTTTATTTATGAATTTTTTCCTTGCGTTATGCTTGCAGATGAATTTGGATTTTTTTCACAAGTCATTGAATGAGAATAAAAAGCTTCAATTGAATTTACTCTCTCTTCATCAGAAACAAAGGATATGTTTTATGGTTCTTTTCCCTTGACAAGATGTTCATCTTTGGTGGGAAGAGATCTAGCTAGGTAGTTATCATCAAGTCTTTGAGGAAAATGGTGTCAACAAAGAATACGTAGAAGGCATGTCCTTGTTGGCAACCGACCAAGTTTTTCTGATTCAAGAAAATTTAGCACCGATTCTTAGCACTCTTGGAAAAATGGTTATTGTGAATCCCTTTTTTGGCACGTGGTCAACTTGTTTCTCTGGTTTATTTCATGCTGCATTCTTTGCTCAACTTACATTTGGATTCTCTATGTCAGAATTTTATCTATGATTCTCTTCTTGCATCTTGTATGAGTTCAAGTTTTGTTCATGGTAAATTTTGATTTCTGAAAAAGTGTGATTACTTGTTACTCAAAAATTAAGACAACATAATAAATCCTAACTTATCATGCTTAATAACCAAAAGATTACTAGATTACTAGAACAACTCTAGGATATATAATTTAGATAGATTACTAGAACAACGACTAGATAATGTATAAATAGTTTAATAACCAAAAGAGTTGGTAAACTTGAAAATTAAATATAACAGCAAAAAGTAAAATAATACTTTTAGAAATACTCAAAAGAAAACCTCCACGAACATAGTGAATGAGGCCTTTGGATGGCTTAATCTTCACAAAGTCCTTCAAATGCAATGAAAGTTTGAATATCGGATGCTCATGAATTTTGTACATTCTTTTGCGATTCACTCAGCCATTGAAACCTAAACGGTTTTATCTTAAAACCGTGTCCCAAAACAATGAAACCAGCTAGTTTCACTCTAGCTAACTCTGCCTGAAACAATAATTCAGAAACTCCCTCAACTTTGCATATAATACCTCATTTTAACTGTAGCGCCCCCTAGGCTTAACTATATGACTATGTAGGTCAAACTAGGAAGCATTACTCTTTTATAACCCATATTTTTAGTTTTTGCAAAAAGGTGGGCCA
>JXTB01000771.1:17229-40302 GCA_002914805.1 Parasponia andersonii | reverse complement strand
CATACTCAACACGTTGCTAGTCAATCCTATACACTTAAGTGTAGACCAAAATTGTGAAACCTTGCTTAGAAAGTGAAATCTAGTCATACTTTGACTTATGATCCTATATCGCCAATCTTATTCTAATTTGATGGCACCTAGCCCCATAACCAATCATTAAATATAAAAAGAAAGTCAATTAGACCCTAATTGATAATGCAAATATAGTATAATTTCCCAATTCATAGAATGCACAAAGATGACATTACGCGATTAAACTGAATTTAAGCTAGCTTAGTGTAATTAAACACAGTTCAGTATAGTGGCTGTCATCTCCTACTAACCTGGAATGAACATTTTTTTAAAAATGCTAAAACTGAGTCTTAAACATTAAATTAAAGCTATCATGTGTTAAACGTACAATGAATTTGGTTCCAAAAAAAAGCATGAAAATGCACTTTACCGAAAAAACTACTGTTTTACCTAGTTATCATCAAACTTGATTTTAATGCATGAGCACATTGTATTGTATGCATGAATATATTTCTTTGTTCTTTTCACACACCTAGCTCTCTCTCTCTGAGGGTACTGAGCCTTTACACTGCATGCGAACACTTCGACACATATTAGTACAATAACACGTATTGAAAGCATTTAATGATAAAGAATGAGAAATTTACTGTAAAGCTGATTCTAGTCACTTGATACGTCTATTATGCAATATGAACATGTTTATTATTGGCTTATTATACATGTGAGAATCTTAGGCATTACATTAGCACCCTTAGAAAATATTCCCATAATAGGATGATAATTCCTCAAATCGGAACATATCATTATACAGCCATATCAATTTCATTTTTAGACCTTAATATCTTATCTTAGCAGCTAACAAAACTAACCCATTTTTGAATGTGAATTAGGAGTTTACCTGGGAAGATTAAGTTCCCTGAGTTATGAGGAATGTGACCATTCCTCAGAACTTACTTGGTTCTTCTATAAATAGCCTCATAGTTTAGCTTTCTATTCTCATACAATGCATTTTCAATTCATTAGTGTACAATTTGTGCCCATTTCTTCTCATCCTTTTCTTGTTCCATTGTCTTCTTTCCTTATGAATTATTGTCATACAGGAAGCTTTTCGAATTCTCCTTATACTTCTACTACAACTAAAATCACTGACCTTGATGACTTTGATGATTTCGAATGTCAATCCATGATTGGATTCCCAACTCTGTCAGAAATTAGGCGTAATCCTAATTTAGCCTCTGAGTTGTATGACTATATCACTTACTTAGACGAGTAACTTATCAACCTTCAAAACAAGACTAAAAAGGAGATAACCTTTTACAAGAACCACATTCCTCCTTAGAGTCCAAATCTGTTTTTACCTCTCAATATATTTCTAACATTGAAACTCATGTTGGTGACAAGATAGCTAACTTGGAAGTCAATATATTTAATACGCAAAATAATTTGCAAGCGGCTTATGAAGAGATTTCTAGCTTTCCCACTGGAAATCTGTATTTCAACTTAAGAGAGAGCATTGTCACCATTCTAGTGTTTACTCACTCTGCTGGTTCTTCTTCTTTTTCAAATCCATTCCATTCTCAGAGGAATCATAGAAGGGGCTCACCAATGTATCATCCAAGAGGTGGCTTTTCCTCAAGGTTCTCTCTTAACTAAGGTGAAACTATCATTAATAGTTAGTTTCCTACTGTTGGTAGCTTATGTTAGCATTTATGTTTATTTGTGTTGTTTCTAGTGTTTGATGTGTTTGTGTCTTTATGAAGTGCACATGTGATATACTCTATGTAAGTACAGTTGAAAGAAGTTCAATCAAAGGAACAACTATAGTTCCGAGTTTTGTAACTTAGAACTTCTTATAAATAAAGCAAGGCAATTCCCCTTTCTTTCTTTAGCCCTAACTTTATCATCTTTCAAAGAATTCTTCTCTTGACAAAAATGTGGAATTTCACATTCTTTTATTAGGAAATCCGAGCCATAAGAGTGGCCTGAAATATCACATCCTAATAATTCTATAACAGCTAAACCGTGAATTATACAACATAGCCTATACGTGCATTATTAGTGTAGCAGGATAACTATAGCTCTTCACATAAGGTCTGCATTTTTGTGAATCACATGTGTTTAATGATAGTGATCATACACTCAAATTTGTCAAAGATTCATTCGATTGATTCATATTCTTTATGAAATATCACTACCTCTAAAACATGTTCATTTACTCTTAAGGACTCTAGTTGGAGTAAGAAAAGTCCCTAAAAATAAGACAATTATAACTTAAACCTGTAGAATGTCGTGGCTATTTACAGAACTTTTCTAATTTTATATCATATGATCCAAATCATATACACATTATTTAGTATCTAGAAAAAATATTTAAGTGCAGCATCATGTTAATACTTACAGTGCATTATTCTCTAATCACAATCATAAGGTCAGGCTAAAAGATCATGCATTTATTCTACAGATACTAGCAATCAATGTACATACACATTGTAATGCCCTCTTTATTTTCCTCCTACTACTAGTGGAAATTTATTAACTTTCTATTTACAAGGCGTTACTTTTGGAAGATAATCCTGTAATTCTTTTTCCAAGATACGGGCTAATTCGAACTTTTTATTTTCTTTAAAACTCTATGGATGATTGACTTTACTTACATATATGATCAGTATATACATATATTATAAAATGAAACGTAGTAAATAGTCTGGTTCAGCACTATGCCTGCAGGGCTTCATGAATTAATGATATCCCATAGGTTCTCCTCCCACCGGCTCTTACCACAGTGGGGCTCGTTACTAACCTTATTCCATCGTTACCTCGTCGAGCTCAAGAGATAAGGAGGCCCGAGATTGTAGTTTAGTCTATTATATAACTTGGAGGAGGAATATTGTGGCAAATCTTTTGACTAATCCTGTCACACTTGCCCTTCTCATGGGGCTACTACACTGAAACTCTAAATATTTATCCCGCTTCCCCATAACAGTGACACAAAACCTTCTGAATGTTATCTGGTCTTAACTTCTCTATGATAATATAGTTTTACACAATAATACTAAGGCATTTCATAAATCATATTACCCTTCTTAAACTTTTTCATAAAATATGCATGGTTATTTGATGTACATAATAATACCACACCAAAATTACCAAGCATATATATGCTGAAATTGAAATGCCAATGGTTATACTCATAATCAGAATAAATGCAAAATATGGAAACATAATAGATACTTATATAGCACATAATTCTTGTGTTACAGTTGAGTACTTTACTTACTTTGTGTCCTGAATAAAAATGAATTATAGAAAGGGTCAATATCCTCTAGAGATTGGTGTGCTATTCACCTGTCATAGTTTATTGTTATTCAAAATGCACATTTTGCCAAAAGAATGCATCAAGATACTCGAACAATACCAAAATCAGAATTTTCATGAAATTAGGAAACTTGATCTTAAAATGACTCAGAAGCATATAAATCACTTAAGTACTTGGCAGTCAATAAGTAGCATTGAAAAACTGTTCAGAGGTATTAAAATATGAATGCTAGTTCATTAGCACAAAAATGATCCAAAATGGCACATAATTTTGTAAAACTAGTCCATTTGCTTCTAAATGGTGCCATTTCATTTTAAAAATATTTGGACAGTACCTCCCGTATTTTTAGGATGTTCCCACATGATTAAAATCATAGTTTTAAACCTACAATAGCAATTAGAAATCCAAATTCCCATATATAGACATCAAGAGGATCACTTAGAACAATCTAAGTGCACTTGACTCTTTTTCGGTTTCAACAAGTTTAAAACCACTTTTACACTTGTGTGTCATCAAAAGCAGCCACCAAATACAATAGGATCAATAAGATATACAATCCAAATTTAAGAAATCAGATTACAAACATAGAAAACTTTATCTATTACACATAAAAACACTTAACTCCATAAATAGCAAACTTTTGGGCATTAGGTTTAACTTTAATTCTCCAATTAAATTTTATGTTTCCAGCAATATATAAGGGTTCCTAGGACCATTATTCATCAAATAATTGCTTAGATTTAAGAGCGGAAATAAACAAAACTCGCTATAAATGCAAAATCCTACTTAAACCTTACATTGACTAGTTTGAGTCTTTGTTAGATTTCTTGCCTTCTATCTCCACCAAACTGATTCCCAAGGCTTAGAAATAGATTTTTGAACTTAAGAGGATCTGAAGAAACCAATATTTAAGTGGAAACAAGTAGAGAATTGAAATTAAAGGACAAGACCTAGAAAGAAGAACTTAGTAGAGTTACCTTGACTAGTTTTTGTCTATCTTGCTTTCTAGAGCTCCAATTTGAGTTCTACCACTTGGAAACTCTTGGATATGGCTAAGAGGAATTGAGAGAAGTGTAGGAAGGTGTTGGAGAGTCTGAGGTCATGGCTGGAGAGAAAGGGAAAGCAAAGGACCAGATTTGGTCAAAAAGTGATACTTAATGGCTAAGAAATGGCATAACTTAAATTCTAAGTGGTATTTTGGGTATTTTGCTCATTGCTTTACATGTGTCCAACTCTAAAACATCCTTAACATAGTCACCACATTGCTAGTCACTCCTATACACCCAAGTGTAGCCAAAGTTGGTGAATCCTAGCTTTGGAAGTGAAATCTAGTCATACTTTGACTTATGATCCTATATGGCCAATCTTATTGTAATTTGGTGGATCCTAGCTCCATAACCAATTATTAAACATAAAAATAAGTCAATTACACTCCAATTAACATGACAAACATAGTATTAGCACTTAACTATTAGAATGCACAAAAATGACATTATGCGATTAAGCTTAATCTAAGCTAGCTTAGTGCAACAAAATACCAATTAGTGTCCTAAATGCCACCTCGTGCTTACTTGGAGCCGAAAAATAAAATGCTACAAATAAGTCCTAGACATTGAATTAAGCCTATTTGACGTGTTAAACACACAGTGAATTTGGCTCCGAAGTATGTGAAAATTGCATTTTACCGAAAAACTACTATTTGACCAAGTTATCAACAAGTACGATCTTAATACATGTGCACATAGTATTAGTTTCATAATTATATTCTTTGTTCTTTTAGCACCCCGAGCTCTCTCTCTGAGGGTATTGAACCTTTACACTACATCGAGACACTTCGACAATCATTAGTGTAATAACATGTATATAAATGCACATAATATAAGCAATGAGCATATTTTTATGAAACTAGTATTAATGACTTCTAGATGCCTAATATGTAATTAGAGTATGTTTATTAGTGGCTCTCTTAATTATGTGAGGAGATGGATGTCACACACATTTTGGCCTTAGATAATGGAGGTTAATTTATACTAACTAGTAGATAAAGACAGATCATGGAAAAATAATTATGCACGTATCATTTTCATAATTTTTTTTTTAGTAAACATGAAAATAACTTAAGGATGTATATACTTTAAAAGACATGTGTAATATGCATGCTGTATAAGTATTGTCTTGATTTAATCTGCCTATGCAAGTGTATTTTATGCATGCTTTTAAATTTACACAGCTCATATATCTTTACTCTAGCTTTTATAAAGTGTAAACAGTATGGTAGAGCATGTTTTTATATGTATGTAATTTTATAGGCTAGCATTTGCATCATTCTATCATGGGAGATTTTTTTATTTTTTTATTTTTTTATATATCGTAGTGAGTATGGTGCAGTAAAACCTATAGAATTATAACATTTAGCACTTGATCATAGTCCACATTTCGTTCATATTGTAAGAAAATTCAAATATCATTATGCATGTCATATATTTATTAAACAAAGCATAATAAAATCACCAAAATAAATACCATGGACTTTAAGTAAAAATTCTTTTATTTTTTAGGTAATAGTACAACCTTTTTATTTACCAATTTTGGTTACATAAAACTGTTCTCTTTTCAGACGTCAACATGGAAATTTATTCCCCTTTTGACTGGAAAATACTAAAATAACCTAAAGTTGCTTGTTGAGCAATAGTTCCCCTTGAAGAAATTAGCGAGAAAACTCTCTTATTTTACTTACATTAACAACACAAAATACAACCAGGTTTTATAGACTTCAAGGAAAGACAATCTTTACAAACAGACCAAAAACCAGTCCCTAAAAAATGGGGATTCCAAGCCTAAAAATAGGAAAAGTAAAATAAAATAGAAACCTTGAAACAGGTAACATAAAACTAGTTGCTGAAAATAGACCAGCCAAAACACCAATAAGAGAAAGAAGAAAAATAAATAAAGGAAATCAGAAAAGTAGGAATAAATAATTCTGAAATTCTACACTCCCCCTCAAGCTAGGAATAGATGTCAATCATTCCTAGCTTGGAGATTAAGACTTCAAACTTTTCTCTTGGCAACAACTTAGTTAGAACATCAGCAACTTGTGAGTTGGTAAAAATGTAAACAAGTTCAAGTATCCCTTCTTTGACCTTTTCCTTAATGAAATGCCGATCAAATTCAACATGCTTAGTACGATCGTGAGGCACAGGATTTTTTGCAATGCTAATTATTGCTAAATTGTCACAAACACCTTTATAGAGTTTGTAACCATAATTCCAAGTTCCTTTGGTAACCTTTTCAACCACATTCCTTCACATATGCTCAATGCTGGAGCACGATATTCAGCTTCTGCACTACTTCTAGTGACCACAGATTGCTTCTTACTCTTCTAAGTTATCAAGTTTCCCTAATGGATCTCCTGTCAGTGACGAACTCTGCCCAGTCAACATCGGAATATATTTCAATATCTCAACTGTTTCCTTTTTTGAAAAACAATCCCTTCCCTGGGTCATCTTCAAGTATCTAGGCCAATCACAATTTGCTACCAATGAGAGTAGAACTCTGACAATATTTAGTTTTGCTACTAGGGAAATGTCTCCTGGTAGTCCAGGCCATAGGTCTATGTAAAACTGTTGGCTACCAACCTTGCCTTGTAACGATCAACTATCCCGTCGGGTTTGTATTTGACATTAAAGATCCACTTGCATCTTACTGGCAATTTTCTTTGAGGAAGATCAGAGATTTCCTAAGTTCCATTTTTCTTCAATCCATTAATTTCCTCTCGAATTGTTGCCCTCCACTCTAGTCTTTTTAGAGTCTCATAGATATCTTCAGGGGTCTACAATAGTCATATTTGTAGTAAAAGTACGAAATATTGGTGAGAGACCATCATATGAGATAAACTGGCAATAAGGTGTTATGTGCAAGACCTTATACCCTTCCTCGAAGCAATGGGAATATCAAGATCATTATCAGTGCTTTACGAAAGAGAAGACTCAAGAGTTGTATTACCTAGACTTTGTGGATTCGAGTTGGATCCTTAGTTCTGTTTAAACAATATATGAGGCTCTATCTCCACTTGAGGTTTCTTCTTTCTTGAGTACACACGTAGTTCTAAATTTGTAGGTAGTGTGGTGTTGGCCATGCAGAGGAGTTTTTGGAGCAGTTTCAATTGTGTTTGGTTCATTGCTTTCAGGTATGATAGCCAAATTATGTTTATTAGGGATAGTGTTTGCCTTGGGTGGTTGAGGTATTGAGATTTCTGGTTCTTACCAAAATTCGCATTCTTGAACTTTTGGTTTCTCCCCCTGAATGTGAATTTTTGGAAAATATGATTATGTTTCAAGAAAGGTTATATCCATTGTGGTGTAAAATTTGTGAGTGATGTTTGAGTAACATTTGTAACCTTTTTGACTAGGAGAGTAGCCAATGAATATGCATTTAATAGCCTTAAGATCTAATTTACTGCAATATTGAGAATGATCATGTACAAACACAGTACAACCAAAGATTTTGGAGATAGGGTATTGATGATTCTAGTATTGGGATAACATGAGAGCAGTGTTTGGCATGGAGTTTTGAACTTAAGGACTCATGAAAGCATTCGGTTTATTGGATAGGTTGCAGTTAAGACAGCTTTCCCCTAAAAGTTCTTAGGCACATTCATTGAAAACATAAGGGATTGAGCAACCTCAAGTAAATGCCTATTTTTCTTTCTGCAATTCCATTTTGTTGAGGAGTATCAGAACATGAACTTTATTAGATTATACCATTGTTCTCAAATAAGTTCCCAAGTATGGTGTTAAAATACTCTCTAGCATTATCTGATCTAAACACTTTGATTTTGTTTGAAACTGTGTGTGTATCATGGTATGAAAATTTTGAAAAATGGCTTTTGCTTCCAACTTTTCTTTCATCAGATAAACCCAAGTTACCATAGTATGATCATCAATAAATGACACAAACCATCTACTTCCTAAGATATTATTGACTCTATAAGGTCCCCAAATGTCACTGTGAATGATAAAAAATAGTTGAGATAGTTTATAAGGGTGAATAGGATATCTGGATCTAGTATGCTTAAATAATTGACAAATTTCACATTAGAAGAACTTAGGATTAATATCATCAAATAAATGTAGAAACATCTTTTTTAAGTACAAAAAATTAGGATGACCTAATCTGTAATGCCAAAGTAAAATTGTACTCTCTTTATTAAAAGACAGAAAAATAGGAAATGACACACCCCTTGCATTGTAAGCTTATTTATCAAGATTTTGTGAATCTTCTAGAAGATAGAGTCTCATATATTCCTTAGCATTTCCAATCATCCTCCCTGATTCTAAGTCCTGAAATTCACAATGCGTAGTAAAGAAATTAGTAACACATGTCAAATCCCTTACAAGTTTGCTTACAGATAATAAGTTACAATCTAAACTTGGAACCAAGAGAATTGATTTTAAAATCATGTTTTTAAATAAAACTATCGAGCCTGTTCCGCCCACTTTGATTAAGGAACCATCAGCAATCTTTACCATAAAATTTTTAGAGTAAGGTGTAAAAGTATGGAAAAGAGATGGGTTACCCGTCATGTGGTCTAATGCTCCTGAGTCAACTATCAAGGAGTTATTTTTCTGTGACTGAGTTCTCAAGGCAGTGGAAAAATTACCTCGTTGTATAACTGAACTAGTAGTCACATTGATTGCCCTTTGGAACTGGCTAAGATATAGTTGGTTGGGAGTGATTGAGGTTCTGGTTGAATATTTTCTAAAGAATTTCCAACTGTTCCTTGTTGAATGGACTGATTTCTGTAGTTGATTATTCTTGTTTAGCAACTGTATAGCCACATCTTTCTTGTGGTTTCCAATCAAGTGGCTTTCCATGAAGATTCCAGCAGGTTTGTATGGTGTGTCCTGGTTTTTTGCAATGCTCACTGCGGCTTTTCTCCTTTTCGGGCACGGTTATCAGTCGAGAAGCGGATATTTTGAGTCACAAGGACAGAACTCTCGTTTGGGTTGGGCATCGTTAGATTTTGTGGTCCAAGCATAACTTTCTTTCTGCTTGCTTTTCTTCTTACTTTGAAAAAACTTCTGAATTGATGGCAAAGGCTTGATTGCAATTATTCTTCCTCTTACCTTATCTATATTTTTGTTCAGCTCTAATAGGAACTTGAATATTCTATCATTTCAACAATCTTTTTATATTTACCATTACATTCTAAGTGACAGTAAACTGACCTTGCCGAAGATCATGAATCAGCCCTTTTATTTCAAAGAGTTCCGATGTATTTTCCTTATCGGAGTAAGAGATTCTAGTAGTATCTCAAATTTCTTTAGCTGTTGCATAGTATATGAAATCTTCCCTAATATCGTTAGTCATGGAATTAATTAACCATAATATAACCATGCTGTTTTCAGATTTCCAGACCTTGTGTTTTGGATCTTCACTTGCTGGTACTGCGACAACATTCGTGAGATAATTATCTTTATCCTTTCCGCATATGAATATCATCACAGACTGGGACCATTGAAGATAGTTCTAGCTATTGAGTTTGTGACCAATAGTAGGCAAGACAACACCTTTAGAACTGTTCGGCAGAGGTGGGTTTGCACCTTGACTTCTAGAGGTTATTTCAGAACCTAAATCTGAGGCCATTTTGTATTTTTTTTTAAGGATTTGGTTCAGATTTCCAACTTTGATACCATGATGAAATTAGAGAGAAAACTCTCTTACTTTACTTCCATTAACAACACAAAATATAACTATGTTTTATCGAGACTTTAGGGAAAGACAATCTCTATAAATAGACCAAAAACTAGTCCCTAAAAAATAGGGATTTCAAGCCTAAAACCAGGAAAAGTAAAATAAAACATAAATACTTAAACAGAGAACATAAAACTGGTTATTGAAAATAGACTAGCCAAAACACCCATAAGACAAAGAAATCAGAAAAGTAGGAATAAACAATTCTGAAATTCCATACCCCTTGGGAATAGTTGCTGCTTTGCTGCATTTCCAAGCCCAAATGGCTATACAGAGACTTGGGTAGGGGTGAAATAGACTTGACAATTTAACCGTTGACCATGCATTAAACTTTATGCAGATAAAAAAAAATGAAATAAAGGAAAATAAGTTTACTTGTGGGATTTGTCACATATATTAAACTTTTGAATTTTTTCTGTTACCAAAATGGATTTCTATGATCCTTAGATATCACTCAAAGCCGCAGATGATTTCTCTTTCAAGCAATGTATTCTCATCTTCTTGACAAGAGCCCATAATTGGCTGCTAAAGGATCTATTATGTGGAGTTGTTCTCACACATGAGTTTCTGACATCCACTCCCCATATATACCCTGGATTCCTTGGAATCCTAGTACTGGGGACTTCAATAGGGGGAGCTCCTCTTTTCAACTTGGGGACTTCTCTCTATGAATGTGCCCTTTGTTTATGACCGCTACTTCCCTTACTTCATTGATGGTCGGTCTTCCTTTGGACTTGGTTCTGATTGGCTACTTTTATGTCCATTCCTTTTTCATTCTCCCTTTTTTTTTAATCTTTTTGATCCTCTATCTATTTTCAGGTTAATAAATCATCTCTATGTCATTTGTTGGAAAAAAATCACCTTGCCACTGACTTACTATATATGTGAACAGTACCTTTAGAAATAGGTACAGGAATAAAGTAATATAACAAGACACAAATTTACGTGGTTCACCCAACCTGGGTTACGTCTATGGAATCGTTACTAATATTTCACTATAAGGAGAAAATTTACACATTGTATACAAACACTCATTCACAACCTTGATCCTAAATACACCTAAACACTTTCTCATAAGTATTCTCTCACTCATACCTTACACTGTCACTCTTTGAAATCTCTTCTTAGACAAAAAAATTCATATCTCTTTGATAGGAGAAACAAAGAGAAAAAAAAAAATTTAATTAGAAGAGAGAACTTGAAATGCTTCTAATTTTAGGGATGCTTTGATGGAGTTGTGAAGAGGTCTATTTATAGGCCAAAGCCCTTCCCCTTCACATGGTTGGTAGCATACTATGGTTACCCATTGTTAATAAAAATGGGCTAGCAATTTGGTGTTCAATTGTCAAGCCAACAATGTTGACTTTCAACAAAGGTGGTTGCCTATTTTATTTGACCTCAACAATCTCCCACTTGAAGACTTGATTCTATCATGTCTTCACATATGATCAATGCAATTGCTTATCTCATAGCTTATGTTGCTATCATTGTCTTGGTCGACAATCATACTCTACGATATGAGTATACCACTTAGAATTGATAAATTATAAGAATTTTATCTCGGTTCATGTTGAAAGAACCTTGCAGATAAATCTGGTATTAACTCCCATGTTTGGCTTTTTCAGAAGTCCATCAGCCATTGACATCATTCACCACACACCTTGCATTAACACTAATCTAATGCCCGTGCACAGACTTGTGAATCTTGAATTTGTCGCTACTACACATCCTCTTTCATGGCAATTTTAGAAATCAGTGGCATTGCCATGAGGATGTACATCTTTTTATCATAGAGCATCTTCTATGCCTCCATTATAGAAGACAATATTTGCAGCTTCATCAGACTTGGAGCATCCAGCGGAGCTCGCTTCACCTTTAGGGCAATTTCTTTTTACATGCCCTCCCTATCCACACATCAAACAAACAATATTCTTCTTATTGAACTTTCTTCTCTTTTTGTCGATCGTCAATGCTGAATCTTCAAATGATACATTACTTCCACCATTGCTCAACTGTATTTCTTCCGAAAAGAGTTTGCTCGTCTCCTTCCCATACATCAGAATTGGCTTCATATGCTCATAGGAAAACGAAAGAGACCAAATGAGTCATAACGCTTTGTCCTCATTATCAGTCTTAACTCCAATAGCCTCTAATTCATAAACGATACTGTTTAGGATACTTAACTTATACGTACTTTCGCTTGTGCAACCTTGTATGGGAATTACCAAGCTTAATGAGTTTAAACAATTTATGTTAAGAGTAACATATTGTCTTGTTTAGACATTTTCACCTATATCTTGGGAAGGAATTTGTGAATACCATTGAGTTCTTAGCTGTTAATTCTAATATTGATAATTGAACGATAAGGAAAATTAGTAATTGAAGGAGTTAAGAGGAGAGAATACATCCCTAGGTTTCATATCATCATTGTAAAACTACCATTGGTTGTTTAGTGTTAATTTCCATTATTTTTGTTTATATTAAATTTGCATTATAGTTTTTGTTCACAATATCTATTTACTTTTGTTTGGATAAATTGCCAACTAGTTTTGGTTAGTACTTAGCACTAGTGAATCATTTGCCTGAGTATGTGGATAGTATTCTCACCCATACTCTGCCTCACCTATCAAAACATTATCATCTCCTTTATGACACGTACTTTTTTACATGTTCAAGCTTCAATTCCTGCATGTAGTTTTTCCTGCATAACTTTATATATTTTTCTATGCAATGTCAAAACCTTATCGTGTAAATCCAATTAGTACTTTTCTATATGCTTTTAAATCTCGTATTTCTAAGTCCTTTCATGTAGTTCTCCCTACATGATTTAACATATATCCATGTAGATGTCAAAACCTTAACGTCTCTTTTACGATAAGTGCTTTTCTATATGTTCAAGCTTATGTACTTACATGTAGCCTTTCTTGCATAGTTTTATATATTTTTCTATATAGATATCAAAACTTTATCGTGTAAATCTGATACTTACTTTTATACATGCTTTTAAATTTCACAATTCTGAGTCTTTGTATGTAATTCTCCCTACATGATTTAACATATGTCTATGCAGATGTAAAAATCTTATCGTCTCTTTTACGATGAGTGCTTATCTACATGTGCAAGCTTATGTTCTTACATGTAGCCTTTCCTATATAGTTTCACATATTTTTCTATGCAGATGTTAAAACTTTATTGTATAAATCCGATAAGTACTTTTCTGCATGCTTTAAATCCGATAAGAACTTTTCTCTCTGCATGATTTAACATATGTCCATGTAGATGTCAAAATTTTTATCATCTTTTTTACGATAAGTGCTTTTCTGTATGTTCAAGCTTTTGTTCTTATATGTAGCTTTTTTTGCATAGTTTTACACATTTTTCTATGTAGATATCAAAACCTTATCATATAAATCGCATAAGTTCTTTTCTACATGCTTTTAATTCTCACATTTCTGAGTTCTAACGTGTAGTTTCCCTGCATGATTTGACATATGTCTACGCAGATGTCAAAACCTTATCGTCTCCTCTATGATAAGTACTTTTCTACATATTTAAGCTTCTGTTCTTACATGTAGTTTTTCCGACATAAATTTATACTGATTCTATGTGGATGTTAAAACCTTATCGTGTAAATCTGATAAGTACTCTTTCATATGCTTTTAAATCTCATATTTTTTAGTCTTTGCATGTCGTTCTTCCAGCATGATTTAACTTATGTCCATGTAGATTTCAAAACCTTATTATCTCTATACAATAAGCACTTTTCTACATGTGCAAGCATTTCCCTACATGTAGTTATTCTTGCATAATTAAATACATTTTGTATGCGGATATCAAAACCTTATTGTGTCAATCTAATGAGTACTTTTATATGCTTTTAGAATTTCACATTTTCTAAATTTCTGTATGTAGTCTGTTTTCTCATCTTCACGTATGAGACTTTCTACGTGATCTTTCACACTTTTCTCATGCAGTTATTCTAAAATCTCATCATGACAAACTGATGAGTATTCTTCTATATGCTTTCAAAAGTTAACACCTCCAAATTTTTTGCATGATAATTATTTAGACTGTAAAATTTTTACGATGAATTGGAGGAGTTAAAATCATGAGTAAATATGATTTTGTGATGTTAAAATGGTATTCAAAAGTGCATTAATTTCTGAAATAAAAAATTTGATAATTTTCTAAATAGTTTCATAAAGTAATATTTATGTAAGTTTCAGATTTTGAAACCTATTTATTGCTCGGGACATCGAAACTGAATTCTGACTTCGAATTTGGACTCAGTGAGATCGAGAGATAAATGTTGATATAAAATATCACTATGTTTCGAAATGGCACGAAAATCAAAATTTTATGGCTCGAGACTAGTATTGTTTTGCATACCATGAGTTAGATCCCGTACTGGGACCTACTTTTAACAAATTATATGTTACATCCCCCGATCCCACACACGTGTACGTAAGGGTATTTGTATAAATATTTAGTGAGATCGGGAGACACTATTCGACTTAGAACTGATAAAATCGGGGAAAATTAAAACTTTTTAGAAGGAAAAAGGAAATTTCTACTCATAATTATATATACTCTAATGTATACATATATACACCCTCAGTAAGTGGGCCTCTCATGAAAGTTACATAATGTACACACACAAAATAGGTACGAAATCGTCTATCAGAAAACCACAGCGTCAAAATGCTCATATACACAAGCCGCGGTCAGAAAGTCAGCGCTCCTCCTCTAACTCACATATCATCCGTACCTTCTGCAATGTAAGAATATTAATGAGTATAAAACTCAGTAAGTAATGTATACAGATATAGAGTACATATAACATGAAACAAATGGTCATATGGTTGGGATCCCTGTGTATATTATATTGCCTAACAAGACCGTCAATTACATACTGAGCCACTCAGAGAACGTATAACATATCATGAGCTATATGGAGGTCTCGAGCCCCAGAAAATCCCCTCTGTGTACATCAGAGGTCTACCCTATACCGCCGTCAAAGTGTTCCCGTAGGAACCATAATGTCCCCGAAAGGACCAAAGTGTTCCCGAAGGAACCATATCATATATTTGGGCGCTGGCCCGCCACACCCTATTCATCAATACTTGTCAGACAATATAAATACACCACGTATTCATGTCTCATGCAAAACTGAATGACAGTTATGTATGTACACATATCCATAGATTCTATATCCACAAATTCACAGAATAAAGAATTTCTTACATTGCAGGTCTTACCTTATGTCCGACAGAAAAGATAGTGAAAAGGGTCAGTATCCTCAGTGATAAGGTGTGTGGAAGACCTGATATTAATTTTATTACTAGAATAATTACTATAATGTAAAATGCTTAAAGAAAGCAACCACAAGTATAAATCACAACTTTCACAAAATCAGGAAAATCTAATAACAAAATAGACCGAAATGGCACATACTTTCATAAAAACTAGTCCATTTGCTTCTAAATAGTACCATTTGGTTTTAAAAATATTTGGACAGCACCTCTCCTATTTTTAGGACATTCCCACATGATTAAAATCATGGTTTAAGATCTGCAATAACAATTTACAAGCCAATTCCCACATATACACCTCAAAGAGGATCATTTATAACAACCTAGGTGCACTTGAATTCTTTTCGGTTTAAACAAAGTTTAAAACCATTTTTACACTTGTATATCATCATAACCAGCCAGTAAATAGGTGTAATCTACATAAAAGGATCAATGTCTTACACATTCCAAGTAATGAAATCAAATTACAAGTATAGACAACTTATTCCAACAATGAAAACACTTGAATCTACAAATAGCAAACTTTGGGGCTTTAAGTCTAACTTTAATCCTCCACTTAAATTCTATGTTTCCAACCATATATAAGGTTTTATAGGACCTTTATTCATAAAAAAAAACTTTGATTTAAGGGCTAATGCAATAGAAATAAATTACCAATTCCAAATTCCATAAAAACCTCACCTTGACTAGTTTAAAACCTTTGTTGAATCTCTTGCCTTCTTCTTCCACAAAACTGATTTCTATGGCTTAGAAATTGATATTAGGACTCAAGAGGACCTAGAGGAATCATTATTTAAGTGGTATCAAGTAGAGAATTGAAATAATAAAACAAAACCTACAAAGGAGAATTAGTAGAATTACCTTGACTAGTTTGGATCTATCTTGCTTTCTTGACCTCCAAATTGAGTTCTACTACTTGGAAACTATTGGAAATAGTTAATAGAAGCTGAGAGAAGTCTAAAAATGAGTGGGAGAGTTTCAGGTCGTGGCTGGAGAGAAAGGAGAAAAAAGTGACTAGATTTGGTCCAAAAGTGATACTTAATAGCTAAGAAATGGCATAACTTAAGTTCTAAGGGGTATTTTGGGAATTTTGCACCTTACTTTCCATGTGTCCAGCTCTAAAACATCCTTAGCATACTCACCACATTGCTGGTCCATCCTATACACCCAAGTGTAGACAAAAATGGTGAAACCTAGCTTAAGAGGTGAAAACTAGTCATACTTTGACCTATAATTCCATATGGCCAATGTTATTGTAATCTAGTGAAACCTAGCCCCATAACGAATCATTAAACAAAAAAATAAATCAATTAGACTACAATTAATAATGCAAACAAAGTATCAATGCCTAATTATTAGAGTGCACAAAAATGACATTACGCGATTAAGCTTAATCTAAGCTAGCTTAGTGTAATTAAACACAGTTCAATATAGTAACTGCCACCTCGCGCTTACCTGAAACCAAAATTTTGGAAAATGCTAGAAATGGTTTCTATACATTAAATAAAAGCTATTTAAAGTTTTAAACACACAGTTAATTTGGCTCCGAAAAGCGTGAAAAATGTATTTTACCAAAAAACTACTATTTGACTAAGTTATCAACAGATATGATTTTAATGCATGTTCGTATAGTATTACTATTCATAAATGTATTCTTTGTCCCTTTCACACACCAAGCTCTCTCTCTCTGAGGGTACTGAGCCTTTACACTGCATGGGAGCCCTTCCATAAATATTAGTACAATAATACATATCATTTAACAATCAGAATGAGTAATTTATCATAAAAGTGATACTAGTTGCTTGATATGTCTATTATGCAATATGAATATGTTTATTATTGGCTTATTATGTATGTGAGAATCTTGGGCATCACATTATATGTCTAGCATAAAAATTTTGGGTGCTCTGAATTCAGTGGTGACCTCCATTTCTCTATTTGAGGCTCTCATGGAAAAGTCACTTTTTCAAGTAGACTTAGCAAGATCCCGAAATGGCCGTTCGAACAGCTCTTTTTTTCTTCGAGCGTCTTTAGCTTGGTATAGTTACCATTTTAAGATAGAGGTTCAATTACCTGGTTTATACTTGTTTTAATTTACAATTGCATTAAAAATTATTTATGAAAAATCATGATTTTACGATGATTTAAGAAAGTGTTGAAATTTTTTAGATTATACTAGGATTAGACTGTGCGGACTTTTTATACATATTTTAATATTGTGATTATAAAGTAATACAACAATGTGCTACCCATATTATATTAAATCCCATAATAATGCTAAGTAGTATTTTTTTTTAAAGAAGTATTGTTTGGTTATTTTCTTGATGCATGGTTATTATGAAATGTTAAATATTGTACATACCATAGGATCACACATGAGATACATCTTAAGCATAGCGGTGTTTAGTGGGTGGCTAGCATCCCCGTCCTCAGTGAGAGTGCACAAACTCACGTGGGTCTTCTGAATACTCCCACTCAGTAGGCATAGGTATTCAGTTGCCCCTCCGATTCGGTAGGCATAGACATATGGGTGTCCCTCTGATTTTCTGGTATAGGCATCAGGCAGAGAGTACTGAGTACATGTAGTATGAGTTTCTCTGGTTCGTGATGAGAACATATATGGCTAATTTGAATCCTAAACTAGTTTTATCTCTTTATTTCTAAGTTTGCAATTGGTCTTTTGATTTGGCTACATATCTAGGGTTAATTGTAAGAAAAAAACCCTCAAAAATTACAAGTTTAACTCTACCTTTGATTTTGTGCAATTCATACATTTGTATTTAAAATTTCTTCAAATTTCTATATTTTGTGTACAAATTGAGTAATTTGTGTTGGTCAGCAGAAATAAGATATATTGAAATCAAATTATATATTTAGTGAGGAACTTTTTTTGTCAATTTGTACTCGAAGGAAAGAAATTTGCAAAATTTTAAATGCTAACATATAATTATTTTGCATAATTCAAAAAATATAGTTAAAATTACAAAAAAAACCATAATATAAGGTATTTGTTGTCACTTAACCCATATATGCATCACAAGTTTTGACTTGGCATTTGTCGTAAAATAAAAACTAGAGTAAGTCCCTCGAAGACTTTGCCAGATAAAGTTACAATAACAAAGAGGACATAATTTATTGACACTGGTGTGGAAGAGAACTACCAAATATGATTTTCTAATCTCTAAAGGCTTAAAACGTTTCAAGTACAGGTATGGACTTTTTAACATCTTGCAAGTCCATAAATTAGCGTGGTAAGTTGTAAATTTAAAAAAAACTATATTACAATTAGTTTTAAAAAGTAAGTTGTTGATCTCTAGAAGTGCTTTTCTAAAATGGTTATTTGCACCCATATAGCATAGGGGACGTAAGCGGCAACCTAATTGAATTTGGTGTAGGATGTGGACTTACAACATGGAAAAATATATAAGACCAATCATTCATCATAAGACCCAAAATTTTAGATTGTATGTTGTTGAGAATTTTGGCAAAGTCTTGTGAAATTTGAAGAAGAGTATTCACTATGTATTACAAAGTGAACACTCGGATTGTTACTTTATAACCACGGACGTTTTTGCAAAGTGATCACTCCTTATGTGCTGAATAAGCACTTTGAGTGTGACCACGTGACCTTGGGCCAAATAATCGTTTTTCGTCTTTTGTACAGCTAAGAGGACTCTCTCTTTACTTTATATAGCTGGTACTATTCATCATCTTTTCCAGCTCTCTTGGACGAAAATTTGCAGATCGGGGTATAAGAGAGACTCCATGGGAGAGTGCTGTGAGCTTCTTATTCATTTCTTCATCATTTTTCATCTTGAAGATCGAGGGATTCAAGTTATTATTATGATAGAGTCTCCATGGGAGAGAGCTCTGAGCTTCTTGTTCATTTCATCATCATTTTTCATCTTAAAGCTTGAGGAATTCAAGTTATTATCAAGGGAGGAATTCTCTTGTGTTCGTTCAAAGCTCAAAGGGGAATTCGTGCAGCAGCAACTGAGAGGGATTCTCATCCATCTGAGTTAGGAGGAGCCTAACTTGGGTATTTCGGTTCCTTTTCAATCAAGGAAGATTAGCTTGTGGTAACATTGAAAATAGAAAGAGAGTTTCTATTTTATGTATAAAACCATTTTGTATAATCTGACCTTGATTTAATTTAGTGGATTTGATATTTTCTGGACTTGGTACCTTTCAAGTAGACTAAGAGAAATCTTAGTAGAAACAAGTAAAAAATCTCTTGTGTGATTTTTATCCTTCTTGGTTGTTCTTACCTAAATCTGATTGTTATTGGTTTTAATTGAGTAAATTGTGTTTGTTGTTGGTAATCAACTGAATTTGGGATCCTTAAAACTTATATATATATATATATATACATATATCTATATATACATATTTCTTATGTATTTCTTGATATATGTGCATTTAATAAACTGATTTATACTACTGACTAATATTTGTTTGGTTGGTCTAAAATTAAAGGATGTATGAATGAGTTTGTGAAAATAAAGGGTTGAAATCTTAGTAACGACGGGTGTGTAAATTATTTTTCTTTTATTTTCGTAATAAATTATGATCATTAATTAAGTTTCATTTTTTTTATGAAAAAAAAAATAGACAGATTTATGCTATAGTATTGATTACAGTAAAAATGAAAAGAAGACAAAGAAAATGCCTTAATATCAACCTGTGAATCTAAAAATTAAGCTTTAATTAATTGTTCATTGAGTAATTAGTAATGCACTCAAGAAAAATACTGAGCATAACTCTAGTGCAATCCATTTTGTTTTTACAAAAGAAAAAAAAAGTATCTCTTATCCAATCCTCTAGTACTGAACTTTTAAACCCAGAGCGAATTTCCCCGCAATTGTTTCGGCACAAGCAAAATAATATTTTTTATATGGTCAAGATAGTAGCAGAGAGTTGACTTGATAAGTTCTGTTTTTTACATACTTAATAGGTTTTGTTTCGATACAAGAATGACGTTCTTTATATAAATGGTCAAGATAATAGCATTAGAGTTGACTTAATAATTAAGTTGATTGTACGGCACTTATAAGAAATTTACTAGAAGTTGGAAGTAATTAGTGAGCTGATTAAAGCATATTATCAAACATTTCAACTTTTTTTTAATACTGAGTTTGCTAAATTAAACATAAGAAAACTTGTTTTAGTAGATGGAAGAATAATTAAATTATTTTTAGGCTTGCCGGCCGTCCTGTCCTAATAAACTTTCCTGAAGTAGAATCAATGTTTATGAACTCTCACTGGGAAACTAATGGCTTTCTTTCCCAGGAGACTTAATTATTTAACTAATAGTGTATACATATACATAATCAATATATACTAATTATATATTCACGAATCTGGCGATGACAATGTTAGTCTCCTTGTGCAATTGGTTGAAGTGTACAGTACGTACTACTCTATTTTAATTTTGAAAAGTCTAATAAGACCTTTATTTCTTTCTCATTTTAAAGTTTCTTCTCTAAATCGCATAACAGATCATTGATATAAAATTTATTAATTTTTAACTAATTTTTAACCGGAAGTTTACAAGAATAGTAGGTGATCATAATATATGATATACCCGAAAAATGTATAAGCTATCGTGACTTTTTGAGAGAGATTATGGTACGACCTTTTTTTTAAAAAAATTTAGGCGAGACTTTTTATTCGTAACCATTGAGTTATTATCTAATAGCCCTGATATTTTATTTGGCAAATAATTATTGTGCATTTGTTAACATCCCATTATTTGCTCCCAATTATATTATTTTTCCCATTTATCCCTAAAAAGAAAAAAAGGAAGAAGAAGACCGTCATTGAAAAAGTTAGAAACATTTAACATCCTTCCATCCAAAAAAAAAAAAAAAAAGTTTAACGTCCTCTACCCCTGGTCTCTCCTCTATTTGTCTCTTTCATACCTTCATTCCCAAATTAAAATCTACGTATGTACATATATACAAGAGCCAAGGATGAAAAATGGTGAAATATATATATGGATTCCGATATTGCTATTACTGATTTCTTTTTTGGTAACAATTACACTTGTTTAGAGTGAGATAGGATATTTGATTGTGAAGTTTCGTTTCTTTATTGTTCTACCCCTAATTTCTCATTTTCAAATCAAGAAAATTATTCCAAATTAACGGTTTTAAGATCAAAAAGACAAAGAGAAGATAACAACCCCTAGGTTGAGGACAAGGCCGACGTAGCCAAAAGCGGCAAAGATCAAGCCCAATCTAATGATGTTCTGAGATATTTTTCTCCAATTTTTTAGTGTCTCCGGTTCATGTTTTTGTAAGAAAAATTTGGGGATACAGGCAGGGCTGCTGGAGACAAGATGACTCATAGATATAGGGGTAGACATTTCTAATGTCTAAAGTGGTGGTGTCAATTGTCAAATGGGAATGAGAATTTGATTTACAAAAATAGCAAGGTATTGACAAATACACAATAAGTTTTGCCAAATAAAGTTTTGAGCTGTTGGATAGTAATCTAATGGTTAAGAATAAAAAGTCTCACTTAGGGTTAAAAAAGAAGGTTCTATTATAGTCTCCCCATAATTTTTTATAATTATCTCACTCCAAGGCATTTTGTAGGTAAATCTAAAATATTTGTAGCTAAAATAAGTTTGCCACAAAATTAGTTTTGTAGTAAAATTTTAGCTATAGGGATGACACTTCTCACCAGTTTGAAATCAGTATTATGATTTCGATATAATAAAACAGCTATTACTATTTTATCAAACTAATCGATGATTCCATGCCTTAATAAGTAACTTTCAGAACATAAAATTTGACTAACTGCTCACAACATGTTGAGAAAAGTAATGCTATATGTGGCACCTTAAGATGCCAAGCCCTATGTCAAGTGTCAGTTTTTCATTCAAAAATAAAATTAATGCTAGTTCTAGGTTTCACGTAGGTTCTACCTGAAGTATCATTCTATTTTGTAATAGAAAACAAATACCTCGTAGTGTGTTCGGCCTTTTAAGATTCCCCTTAGGGCAATAGCATAGCATTACAAAAGAAACTTTGTCTTTGATCATCTCACCTTTATTTATGTATTTGTCTGTTCACTCAATAAATTTTCATAATCACTACCTTAAAGAAAGATACTAATAAATACTTTTCAAATTATGTTTTTCTCTCAAAATATAGTTAGGTGATGACAAAATATAATCTTTCTGAGAAAAATTTAGATAAACCAAAGAGACAGATGCATACTCAAAATAAAAATTTAGCTTTAGAAACTATACGTACCAAAGTCAATTAACTTGGACAATATGTAGGCGCTTTTTGACCAAAGAAAAATATAATATGCTACAAATGTTGGATTTAAAATGATTTTCACAGTGACAGATTAGCCTAGGAATAATCAAAAATTTTCTCAAAATAATTGACTATATGAGTGCATAGTATTAATTCATAGTAAATAGGAATAAACAAAGAGAATAGATCTAATACCTCTTGTAGCCTATCAGCGGATCCTATCTTTACTGTCTTTTAAATTACAATCTTCCAATTCAAGTCTCAAGTACAACTAGATGAACGTGTGGACGTTGCATACAATCTCTTAAACTCACAGTGTCACGACCCAAAACCCGGGCTAGTGGCAGAAGGGGAATTTCACAAAGGTGGGAAATTTCTTAATTTGTTTGAAAAGTGTCAAAAGTTCTAG
>JXTB01000770.1:97982-123756 GCA_002914805.1 Parasponia andersonii | reverse complement strand
AAACGATTCTTTAACTCTTGGAAACTCTTTTCACAATTATCATCCCAATGAAATTTCACGTTCTTTCTAGTCAACTGAGTTAATGGAGAAGCCAACTTAGAAAATCCTTCCATGAATCTTCTATAGTAGCCAGCCAATCCTAAGAAACTACAAATCTTTGAAATATTTGTAGGTCTTGGCCAATTACTTATAGCTTCAACCATCGTTGGATCCATAGAAATACCATTTCCAGACACTACATGACCAAGGAAGATAACTTTCTCCAACCAGAACTCACACTTCTTAAACTTTGCATACAACTGCTTTTCTTTTAAGATCCTCAAAACTGTTCTCAAATGCTTCCTGTGCTCCTCCCTTGAGCGTGAGTAAATCAAAATATCATCAATGAACACTATAACGAAACTATCTAAGAAATCCTTAAATACTCTGTTCATCATATCCATAAAAGCAGCTGGAGCATTAGTTAAACCGAAGGGCATCACTAAAAACTCATTGTGTCCATATCTCGTCCTAAAAGCTGTCTTAGGAATATCTTCTTCCTTAATCTAATCTTCAGTTGATGGTATCCCATTCTTAAATCAATCTTGGAAAATACTGAAGCACCTTGTAACTGATCAAACAAATCATCAATTCTAGGGAGAGGATATTTATTCTTGATTGTAACCTTATTTAACTCTCTATAATCAATACAAAGCCTCATAGTTCCATCTTTCTTCTTTATAAATAGCACTGGAGCACCCCATGGTAAAAAGCTTGGACGTATGAAAGCCTTGTCCAAAAGCTCCTGTAATTATACCTTTAATTCCTTCAACTCTGTTGGAGCCATTCTATATGGCGCTTTAGAAATAGGAGCAGTGCCAGGTAGCAAGTCAATAGCAAACTCTATCTTTCTATCAGGTGGTAATCCCGGTAAATCTTCTGGGAATACCTCTAGAATTCATTAACTACTAGTACTTCCTGTAGATTCGTCCTAAGTTTTTCTCTAGTATCCATTACATTTGCCAGATAACTAGTGCATCCTTTCTCAAGTAACTTCCTCGCTTTTATCATTGAAATAATTGGTACCATTTTCTTCCTAGAAGTTCCAAGGAAAGTAAACTCTTTTTCACCAGGTGGCTGAAATACCACTCTCTTACCATTACAGTCAATGCTAGCATGATACTTATATAGCAAATCCATACCCAAAATCACCTCAAAATCCTGTATATCCAACACTATTAAGTCTGCCCACAACTCTCTACTGTCCATTTATATTGGACACGTTCTCAAAACTTGAGCAGAATATAGTACTTCCTCAGATGGAATAGTTACACAGTATCTTAAATTCAAAGTTTTAGGTGATCTGCCCAATTTTCTCACATATGCTAGTGATGCAAATGAATGTGTAGCTCCTGAATCTATTAATGTATTTGCGAAAATATCAAAGATAGAGATCTCACCTACTACAACCGATGGATCAGCCTCAGCATCTGTCACAGTCATGGTAAATACACGAGCTGGAACTTTCTTTTGTTCACCAAAGGTGGAGGGACAATCTCTAGAATAATGTCTTGTCTTGCCACAGGTATAACATGCTCTACTGCCAAAAAGACATTCACCTTTATGAGGTTTTCCACATTTGGGACATATAACTTTCTGAGCTGGAGTAGATTGCATTTTTTGACTTATTGCTGGGCGTTTTAAAGGAACTTGTCTTTGTCCCTGATCCTGTGGAAATTTCCTCGTTGCCGCCATCAAACCCTAATTGAGTACCTTTTCCGAAATTTGCATTTTTCCTTGCTATATTTATATTTCTTCTAATTTCTAGTGCCTTTACCAACTTCAGTTCAGCTTTTTCAGCTTCAAGGGCTTTTTCTGCAACTTCTATGTAGGGTTCACCTTTTCCTGTAAACATCTTAATATCCCTATATATTTCTACTTTGAGCCCCTGTAGAAACTAATTTACTTTCAACTCATTGGTACTCACCATATGAGGAGCAAAGCGGGATAGTTCATCAAATTTCTTTATATAATCACACATAGACATGCCACCTTGCCTCAAATTAGTAAACTCAGCTGCCTTTGCAAGTTGATGAGCTTCACTAAAGTACTTCCTGTAAAAGATTTCCTTGAATCTCTCCCAAGTCAAACTGTTAACAACAGTGATTGACTTTATGGAATCCCACCAATGCCTGGCATCCATTTGGAACATATAAGTAGCACAAAAAACTTTCTCTTGGTCAGGGATTCTTATATACTCAAAGATGACCTCCAAACTCCGAATCCACTCCTCAGCTAATAATGGATCAGTTTCACCTTTAAAAACTGGAGGTTTATTCTTCCTAAACCTTTCAGAAGCTGGTTCATAATTTTCTTGTCTAGCCACAACTTGTACTGGTAATTTTTTGTCTCTCTTTTGATCTCGTTCTATAAGCCTCCCTACTTGTTGAGCTTGTCTCTCTACTAATTCAGCCAATCGATGAATAGTAGTATCTTTGTCATTGTCTTGATCACCACTCGGGTGGCTAGTCTGACCTCTACCCCTTGGCATAATTTCATGTACAATGGCCCTTACTTACAAACAAACATAATAGCCAATAATAATGTGTGCATCAAATTTATATAATAAAATAAAGTGCACATATGCAATTAATTAAACTTACTGGTTAACTGAGCTTTCTGTCACATGATCATACATATGTAGGCAGTCTTCAGAAACATCTAAACCTCCGCTCTGATACCAATACTGTTATGCCCCCTAGCTTAAGTATATGACTATATAGGTTAAACTAGGAAGCATTACTCTTTTATAAACCATATTTTTAGTTTTTGCAAAAAGGTGGGCCAAATTTAAACTTTTCGAGCCCTAAAACAAAAGAAACTACGTGGCATTACTTTTCTAAAGTATCTTTACAAAAAATACAACTAAAAACTCCTTATAAGTTTATCTTGTTATCAGCAGTAATATTTACAACACACTAGAATAACAAAATACGAAGAAAACACTGCCCATAAGTCAAGCTCGTCTACATCGGTATGATTATAGTGACAAGAAAGCATGCTAGCCAACCAGCAACTCTATACATCAAAAACGTCCTCACCTGCATCACAGGAACTAAATAAGCTAATGCTCAGTAAGTAAAGATCATGCATGCTCGTGAACATGTTTCATGCATAAACTTTATTGAAATTCCCATTGCACTCTTTCTTTCATAACTTTTCATTTTGAAGCACTTTTCTTAGAAAACATTTCTTTATAGGGCCCTTGAGTACATTACAAAATCACGGCAGTCAGTAGGCCGTGCCAACCTGTGCGGGAAGGAAACACATGGCCAATGTGAACCATACCTACCCAACGCAGACCGACTAAGTAATACACCTGATAAATCTTATAGTACAATGCTCAGTCCCGGCAGTCGGTAAGCCATTCCCACCTATGCGGGAAGGATACCTGTGCAAACATACTTACCCAACGCAAACAGACTAAACACTGTACTTAAAACAGATCTCATAAAATTAGTACAATGGTACTACTTTAAATCCAATGTGTGGAAAACTTCACTTCTTTGAAAATCATGCTTAAATGATAATGCCATACTTATGTTTNTCACCTGCATCACAGGAACTAAATAAGCTAATGCTCAGTAAGTAAAGATCATGCATGCTCGTGAACATGTTTCATGCATAAACTTTATTGAAATTCCCATTGCACTCTTTCTTTCATAACTTTTCATTTTGAAGCACTTTTCTTAGAAAACATTTCTTTATAGGGCCCTTGAGTACATTACAAAATCACGGCAGTCAGTAGGCCGTGCCAACCTGTGCGGGAAGGAAACACATGGCCAATGTGAACCATACCTACCCAACGCAGACCGACTAAGTAATACACCTGATAAATCTTATAGTACAATGCTCAGTCCCGGCAGTCGGTAAGCCATTCCCACCTATGCGGGAAGGATACCTGTGCAAACATACTTACCCAACGCAAACAGACTAAACACTGTACTTAAAACAGATCTCATAAAATTAGTACAATGGTACTACTTTAAATCCAATGTGTGGAAAACTTCACTTCTTTGAAAATCATGCTTAAATGATAATGCCATACTTATGTTTCCATAAACTTTACAACAATAGTATAAATAACATATAATTGAAATAATACACATAAGCATGTAAGAAAACATCATGTATCTACTATTGTTCTTGTGTTGCAGTTAAAATAAATCTTCACTTACCTTGTGTCTGGTATAAGTGAGGTTTAATGGGGCACTTCGCAGTTGCTAAGACTTTAGGTTTTTTACAAGAACACTTCTATTGGCTACACATGAAATGGGATGTTGAGAGAATTTCTAGTAGATGTGTCACAAGTAGGTAAGCAAAATCCCGAGTACAACCCCATGATTTATACATACCCATTCCTAGTGAGCCTTGGATTGATATTTTAATAGACTTTGTGTTAGAATTGCCTAGGTCTAAATGGGGTAGAGATTCAACTTTTGTGATGGTGGATAGATTTTCTAAGATAGCACATTTTATTCCACGTCACAAATCTGATGATGCTTCCCATATTGCTGATTTGTTCTTTAGAGAGATTGTAAAATTGCATGGCATACCTAAAACAATTGTTTCTAATAGAGATGCTAAGTTCTTGAGTTATTTCTGGAAGACTTTATGGGCTAAGTTAGGAACTAAGTTGTTGTTTTCAACTACTTGTCATCCTCAAACTGATGGTCAAACTGAAGTAGTGAATAAGACTTTGTCTACTTTATTGAGGGCTATTATTAAAAAGACTATCAAAACTTGGAAAGAGTGTTTACTGCATGTTGAGCTTGCTTATAATCGTTGGGTTCATTCTGCTGCTAAATTTTCACTATTTGAAATTGTTTATGATTTTAATCCTTTAACTCCTTTAGATTTATCACCATTACCTTTGTCTGAGTATGTGAATTTAGATGGAAAAAGAAAAGTTGACCTTGTAAAGCAGATTCATGAGAAAGTAAAGCTCAACATCGAACGATGAACTGAGCAATATGCCAAACAAGTGAATAAAGGCTGACAATAGGTGGTTTTTGAACCTGGTGATTGGGTTTGGTTGCACATGCGAAAAGAGTAATTTCTGACTCAAAGAAAATCCAAGCTACTACATATCAAATCAACCAAAAAACTGAATATGCAAGGACTATATAACTAAAGTATGAATCCAAAAATAACTCATTAAAGACAATATAATTGATTATCTTCTCGTAAAAAAACTAGAACGTAAAATATAAAGACTATGCAAAAAACAAGCAAACAAATGTGCATACTATTGTATTTATAAAATAATTAATTATTACCGCCAAGTCACATAAGAACGAGATTTTCTACATGTCTAATATTTTCTTATAAATTAATAACGAGATTTTCTATATGTCTGACTTTTTCATATAAATTAATAACGAGATTTTTTATATGTTTGAAATTTTTATATAAATTAATTTAATACTTGGAAAATAGAGAGAGAGAAAGAGAGTTAAATTTTAAGATTCAATAAACATAACAAAAATTAATATAAAAGAATTATATCATAAAAAATTAATCTTAACAAGTACACATACAATAGAAGCTTTTAATCAAAAAATAACTAGTTGAATATAAAATAATTGATTATCTCATTATCATCCAAAAAAAAAAAGAAAGTAAAGGATAGAGACAATACGGACAACTTGCAAACAAATTGACATAATAATTAACAAGAAATTAATTTATCATTAGAATCAAATTATATCATATCAAGATTTTCTAAACGTCCTTCATTTTCTTATAAGTTAATTTAACATTTGAGAGAGAGACCAGAAACAGAGTGAACAAGAGGGAGTGAAAGGCAAAGATAAAGACAAAGAGTAAGATTTGTTTAGGGATAATAACATTAAAATATACTGAGTTTTGACTTTTCTGCAAAAAAAAAACCTAATTTTTGAATGTCTGCAAAATAATACATTCATTTTTAAATTTTTGCAAAATAATGCCCTGACCCTTGAATTTCTGTAAAATAATACCATCTTTTTTGAATTTTGTAAATTAATACCCTAACAATTAAAATTCTTACATATTAATATTCTAACATTTGAAATTCTTATAAATTTATAACCTTAATGCCCGATTAGTTGATTTAAATAATAAAAAAATGGTAGTAGCCATCATCAACTTAATTAAAACTTATTAAATAATAATAAAATTTCTAATAGAATATTTGTAGTTAGCTTATTTCACTTTTCATTTAAAAACGAAAAATAAAAAATTAGAATAAGGGGTAAAAGTAGTTAATTTTTTTTTTAAAAAAAAGGAAACATGAGAGGTAAAAAAACTTGTGTTGTTTTAGCGATTAACTAAAAAAAGTAGTTATAAAATAATATCCTATAATATACTAACATCTAAATATTTTTAATAAGTTAATGAGAGATGTTTGTATCTTTTAATTTTCTCATAGTATAACTATACAAAGAAAACAAAAACTGAGGGTATTAATTTTAAAGAAATCGTAAATATCAGGATATTAATTTGCAGAATTCGAAAGAAATGTTATTAATTTGTAGAATTCCAAAAATGAGGTTATTAATTTGCAAAACTTCAAAAAATAGGTCATTTTTTGCAAAAAATTTTAAAATGAGGGTATTTTTATGTAATTAACCCTCTATTGTAATTAATCTATAAAATGACATATCTTTTTTCAAAAGTTTGTTGTCATTTCTTAAATTGAACGACATTAGTTTTCATTTTGAAGTGGCACGATTTCTTTTGATGAGATTTATATTGCTTTTCAAAATAAAATGTTGTCACATGGCGATTAAAAAGATGAAAAAGCATTACTATTTTCAATGTTCTCCCATCAACTTTTGCCGACTCGTTTTGTCAACATGATGCGTCGTTTAAATGAAAAATGACTGCGGTTTTAATTTTTTATGCTCATAATTTGAAACTAAAGATAATCAACCATTTGGAAATATAGGTTAATTGAAGAAACAACATTTCAAAACCCTGACTACATCATTCAAGTCACGTTTGGTGCGCTTCATTGTATCATATTTTATTGTAGTGTATTTTGTTGAATTGTATTATATTAAATCATTCTATTATAATATTATATTTTGTTTTGCATTGTATTAAGATGTTGCATTAAATGTTAGTTTTTGAAAAATACTAATTTTAAAAGTTAATAAGAAAAATACTATTTTTAAAAAATTATTTAGAAAAATACCACTCAAAAATTACACTTTTCAAATGTTATTTTTTTCAAAAGACTCACTTTTAAAAATTTATTTCTAAAAATACCACTTTCATAAGGGATAAGGTGATGTGAAAGAAAGGAGGGAGAGAGAAATTAAGGAAAGAGAAAGTGATGAGAGAAAAATTAACGATAAAAAATATTGTACAATACTATGTTATAATACATTGTAATAGATACCTTTTTTCCGCATTAGATAATAATCTCTATTGTAACAGCCCAAGAACCCCGCTAGCAGATATTATCCGCTTTGCCACTTGGACCAAACCGCCCTCCGCAGCTCACGGTTTTCAAAATGCGTCTGATAGGGAAAGGTATCCAAACCCTTATAAAGAGTGCTTCGTTCCCCTTTCCAGCCGATGTGGGATTTCACAATCCCACCCCCTTAAGGGTTCAGCGTCCCCGCTGACCATCGACTCGGGAACCGGCTCTGATACCATCTGTAACAGCCCAAGAACCCCGCTAGCAGATATTGTCCGCTTTGCCACTTAGACCAAACCGCCATCCGCAGCTCACGGTTTTCAAAACGCGTCTGATAGGGAAAGGTATCCACACCCTTATAAAGAGTGCTTCGTTCCCCTTTCCAGCCGATGTGGGATTTCACATCTATACTGTATGCCGTATTAAATAATATAATACAAAAATACAACTAAACATAATATTGTGTTTAATTAATCCAATACAGAACCCTTATATAGTGTACCAAATAAGACCTCAAAAATTTTGTTTATGCTATACATTGATAAAAATGCTCCAACAAACATCAGATTTTTTTTTTCAATTTAATAATCTTGTAAGGAAAACATGAGAATACTACTGTGTGTATGTATCATAAAAATAACAAGTAATTTATGAAAACAAAAAAAAAACTTAAAGGAAAAAAGTGAGAATAAATGGAGCCAACCGAAGAGAGAGAAAATGAAGGGCGGAGAATGAGAGAGAGGGGAAGAGTAAGGAAAAGAGAGCAAAAAAGGGAGTAAAATGGCTGAGAAAAATAGAGGGAAAAAGTAAGAGAGAGAGAGAGAGAGAGAGGAGAGAAATAATTTTAACTAATAACGAAATATTAGATATAAAACGTCACTATAGTTAAAATTTAACAGCAATAATTGATTACGAATTTAATATTAAATTAAAATTCATAACAAATATCACAATCAACCAAAAAATATATCAAAATTCAGCATAGACCAAAAAACTGAATATGCAAAGACTTTATAACTGAAGTATTAGTCAAAAAAAAGCTCATAAAAGACAATATAATTGACTATCTCCTCGTCGAAAAACTAGAAAGTAAAATATAAAGACTATGTAAAGAACACAAAAACAAATATGCATACTAACATATTTATAAACTAATTAATTATTACCGCCAAATCACATAAGAGCGAGATTTGCTGCATGTCTAATATTTTCTTATAAATTAATAATGAGATACTTTGTATGTTTGACATTTTTATATAAATTAATTTAATACTTGGAAGAGACAGAGAGAGAGGAGGAAAATGAGGGAAATTGAAAGTAAGATGGAGAAAAGAGAGATAATTAAATTTAATTAATATTAACATATTAGATGTCTAGAAAATCATTATATGATATAAAATAATAGTAATAAATGATTACTCATTTTATAATAAATAATAATTAACATCAAACACCATTACGAACCAAACAATATTTAAAGAATCAATTAATAACAAAAACTTTAATATTCAAAGGCTGTATAAGAAAAAAATAAACTTAGCAAGTATATATGTAACTAAAGTTTTTAGCTCCATAATAGCTGAAATTAACGACAACAAAATTGGCTATCTTTTCATTAAGACATGAGAAAATAAAAGACAGAAACAATGTGGACAACTTACAAACCAATAAATAAATTAATTCACAAGAAAGTAATTAAATATTTTGGTCAAATTACATCAAACCAATATTTTCTATATGTCAAAGTTAATTTAATAATTTGGGGGAGAGAGACAGAGAAAAATGGATGGAGGTGAAAGAAAAAAAGAAAGGTGGGGAGAGAGAGAGGGTAAGTGTATGAGATATATATATATATGTAGAGAGAGAGAATCAAATTTTAAGATTCAATGGACACAACAAAAATTAATATGAAAGGATTATATCAGAAAAAATAAATCTTAACAAGCACATATACAACTAAAATTTTAATCCAAAAATAATTTTTTAAATATAATATAATTGACTATCTCATCGTCATAAAATGAGAAAGTAAAGGATAGAGATAAAATGGGTAACTTACAAACATTACACGTACTAATTTACAAGAAATTAATTAATCATTACAGTCAAATTATATCAGATTGAAATTTTCAAACATCCATCATTTTCTTATAAGCTAATTTAACATTTGAGAGAGGGGGAGAGAGAAAGCGGAAGGAGAGAGAACGAGAGAGTGAAGGGCAGAGAATGAGACAGAGGTAAAGAGTGAGGAAGAGAGAGAGAGTGAATGATGCAAATATAGCTGCTCAACCACACGTGCAAGAGGAGGAGCATTCATGTGGGCTCGGAGGGACTCAAGGGCAGCATTCACGTGATCCATTAAGTTTGCCAAGTAGGCCAATCACAAGATTTAGAGCCAAGAGATTCGAAGAGGCATTAAATATGCTGATTCTACACATTGGTGAGATGGCTAATGCATGGAGGCCCGATATAAGCCCAAATCAGATCCAAGGGAGCCTAATCACTATGATTAAGGTTCTAGAAGAGTCCAATTGAAGCTAAACACTTCTTTTCATGTTTTCACAGGTCTTTTGTACTTTCAGGAAACTTCTTTAATTTAGATTTAATTATTTTCAGATTTAAATTGAGGAGAGGGTTGCCACATGTCAATATAATATTAGTTTATATTAAATTAGGGACAAATTTGACTCCTATATATAGGATAGAGTCTTGTACATTTTTCAGAGCTTAGTAATCAATAATATTGCGAGTTATTTGTGTTTTTTCTTCATTAAGATTCCTGAACTTATCAAGTTAACTCTTATAGCGTTCAAAACAACCAGACTTATCCCATTGATTCTTGAGTGATTCTTGAGGATTCTTGGTGTAGCGTCTTTAACCTATCGTAGTTCTTGGTTCTTATCTTGCTGGGTAACGGGTCAAGACTGAACATTCTTGTGACTTAGTGATCTTGGGTTCTAATTCCATTGTATGTGCTGGGTTTCGTCATAATTGTTGGCGGGGTTCATATTATTTGGTATCAAAGCCAGGTTTCAAGGCAAGTTTGAATTATCCTTTACTTTCTTTACTATTCCTTTGATTCTTTAATTAGGGTTACGAAGAAAATAATATTGGCTGGCCGAATTTCTTGCTTTAGGTAGACTGGTGATATTTAGTTTCTTAATCTGATCAACTAGGGTTTTTGGCCAAAATTTTAAGAATTAAGGATACTAGGTTTCCCAATCTGATCAAACTCCTTATTCTTGGCCGAATTTGTTCTTTAGGGATACTAGAATTATTTGGTTTCCTAATCTGAGCCAACTAGGGTTTCTTTGCTTTTGTTGGGGTCCAAGTTGCTAGGTTACTAGGGCGGCCAAATTTTTTGTTTTCAGTATCCTAGATTGATTCAAAGTCTTCATTTCTGTTTTCAATTTCTTGTTACTTGTTTCTGCTTATTCGTTTCTTTAAGCTTCCCGTTTGTTTAAGTTACCCGATTCTCTTGTGTCCACACATTTCTACAACATAAAAAAAAAACACGAATAACTTGCAATATTATTGATCACTAAACTCTGAAAAAATGTACAAGGCTCTCTCCTATATATAGGAGTCAAATTTGTCCCTAATTTAAGATAAACTAATGTTATTTTGACATGTGGCAACCCTCTCCTCAATTTAAATCCGAAAATAACTAAATCTGAATTGAAGAAGTTTCCTAAAAGTACAAAAGACCTAGAAAAATGTGAAGAGAAGTGTTTAGCTTCAATTGGACTCTTCTAGAACCTTAATCATAGTGATTAGGCTCCCTTGGATCTGATTTGGGCTTATATCGGGCCTCCATGTATTAGCCATCTCACTAATTTATTGAATCAGCTCATTTAATGTCTCTTTGAATCTCTTAGCTCTAAGTCTTGTGATTGGCCCACTTGCCAAGCTTAATAGATCACTTGAATGCTGCCCTTGAGTCCCTCCAAGCCCACGTGAATGCTCTTCCTCTTGTACGTGTGGTTAAGTAGCTACATTTGCATCAGTGAAGGAGAGAATGAGACAAAGGGGAAGAATAAGGAAGATAGAAAGAGAGGGGGGAGAGAGAGAGTGGAGGGAAATAATTTTATCTAATAACAGAATATAAGATAGAGAAAGTCACCAAAGTTAATGTAAACCCTAGACTTGTAAAATTAGTTTAATAATTATTAATTGTCATATTCTTTTAATATTAGTGTATTCTCTTGAAGAATGAATTTATCATGATTCATTTTCTTGTCTAAATTTTATTATATATATTTAATTTCTTTGATCATAGAAATTGAGTAGTTATATACTAATGAATTTCTTGGATATGTTGCAATGAGATACGCAGAAGAAAGCTAAGTTGAACTATGTACCTAATTTTAAATATAAACTATTTTATAACATGCATGGTTATTGTTGTCAATAATAAGTAAGCTTAGTTAATTATGTTTACTATTGAGTCCTAAATTGTTTGAGTTTAATAATCATTTATCTTGACCGAATAAATAATAGGAAAGTCTAAATTTGTTATTAGTATTCTTATTTGTAATTATTATTGAGTTTTAATCCTTTAGCCCAATATCATTTATCTTTGCCAAATAGGTAGTATGAAAACTAAAGCCGAAATAAGTATATCAAGTCCAAATAATAAGTTTAATAGTCATAAGTAATAAATAGTAAAAGAAGAATTAATGGTGTAGCCATTAACATATTTTAAGAATATACATATACATTCATCAATTCACTTATAAGAATGAAAAATGATGTAAAAGGTCATTAACATATTTTATCTATATAGTATCATTATTAAATAAAAGAAATTTATTAATTACGTTAGAAAACAAACCAAAAATTAGGTAAGTTATGTAATCATATATTAATTATTTAAATGGTATATCTATTACGTAGATTTTATGAATATTAAATGTAAATACGATAAGATAATGAATTATTTTTTTAAGTGGATGATGCATAGTTAGATTAAAAAAATAATTTAATTGCATGATGAAAAGAAAACAAATTAAAAAAAATTAGGTAAATGGTGATTATTATTAATATTTTTTTGAATTAAATTTTAATTATATTTTATGTATATAATTAGCCTATAAATACGACATTCCATTGTAAACACAATCAAGTTCCTTCAATTATTTTTCTTCCATCTCTCTCTCAAAGTTTCTATTCATCAATTTTGATTTCAAGAGTTTCCTCTTAGAGTTCTTTAAGTTTCAAGAGAAAAAGGAAAAGTTGATTCTTAGAACTCTTAGTCTTCTAAGATTTGTATGTTTTATTGTAATTAGGTTCAAATTCAATTTATTATAAATAGAGTTTAAGCTGAAATTTTTATGAGAAGTATTTCTATATGTGTACTTAAATTCTACAAAATTTAACTTTTATATCCTACTCTCACAATTTTATAAAAATCATAGTCATTAGCTAAGAAAAGTTGTAAAATAGATTTTATAAAATTAGTTCTACAATTCAAAGGGCAAACATTTTTATTTTTTGTTTAAATTTTAAATACGAGTTCATATATATGTCGATCATTTCTAAAAAGTTTTATAACTTTCGGATGTCTGTAAAGTTTATTATAATTTTTGGAATACACAATATTTTAATATTTCAAAATGCTGAAATAAACTCTAAGGCATAATTACAAGTGATTAAAGTGCTATGAAATGATTTATTTTAGAATTTCAAAATATTGTACATAAATTATAATATGTTAATGATTGTGCTTTTAAGACTTTGAGTTTGTTTGATTTATAAAATTTTTCCAAAAAATTCAATGATTTTCATTTAGTCCTAGTTTTAACAATTTTGTTATAGATTCTAAATTGGGAAAAAAAAATGGTGATAGGTATTGTTTCTAAATTCTAAACCTTAGTCTTTAAATTTATTTTTGTTTCAAATGGACTCATGTAAATTCTTAGAATGAATAGAATTATATACTATAATGTGGAATTCTTTAAATGTGCATTGCGCACCAAAATCCTAAAATTTTAATGTGAAATATTATTTTAAGATTTATGTTGTGGATGATTCCAACACATAAAATAGGTTTCACATGAGTAATGATAGTATATGTCGATATTTAAAATGAATATTAATGCATGAATAATAAATAAAAAGGATAAAAAAAAGCACGTGATTGTAACAAGGTTAATTGTGTGGTATTTCACTGCAAGCACGAAGAACATTTTATACGGATTTAAGGTAAGTACAATCTCACCTACAACATCGATAGTTTTAAGGTAAGTATAATTTCACCTACAATATGGATAATTTTAAAAGTATTTGAGATGATTAAATATGATATTTTGCCTATGCAAGAGATATTTGTTTGGCTTGAATATCTGCCTACGAATGTACATGCCTCCTATAATAATAAGATGAGGTAAACTTAGCTTACAATATTGTTCTTAACTATACTTCAATTAAAGGGAGACAAAGAATATGAAATATAAGATTTGTTTTGAAATAAGATACAACCATATAAGTTAAAGAGGAGACTAAGAAAAAGATAAAAATATAAAGGTATCGTACCAACCTCCACTAGGTGAGGATTCCTAAGGGAGGGTAAGAGTGACCTCCACTAGGTGAAGATTCCGAGGAAAATATGTTAAGTTTATGGCTGCTGGTATTTCAGTAGGGTCGTTCCTTTGATTCCCAGTCGGTAAGTGCGTACTCGGTACGTACATAAGAGCCTCTAAGAAAGATAAAAGATTACTTCATAAAACATTTTTTTCCATTCATCACCCTCTTTCATTCGGATTTGATGATTTCCACTTTTCAAATCAATTTTAGAAAAGACCCAAGAACCATGTAATTCATCTAGCATATCATCTAAGCGAGGAATAGGATGACGATACTTTACCATTATATTGTTGATCGCGCGGAAATCAACACACATTCGCCATGATCCATCCTTCTTAGGAACCAAAATTATCGGAACTACACATGAACTCATGCTTTCTCTAATGTACCCCTTTTCCATCAACTCACTAACCTGCTATTGAAGCTCCTTTATCTCCTCGGGGTTACTTCTATAGGCTGGTCGATTTGGAATAGAAGCGCCGAGTACAAAATCAATTCGATGTTCTATTCCCCTAAGTGGAGGCAAACCATGAGGCACCTCATCGGGAAAGACATCCTCAAATTCCTGGAATAGAGAAACAACAGAACTATGCAAAACAAGGTCAAGATCATTAGTATTTAAAACGCCTCCTTGTACAAGAGTACAATCACTGGCTTCTTCGAAAACATCGCTCTCTTAATTTCTTTGGCTTTTGCATAAAAATTGTTTTGCTTTCTCTCTATTTTTCTCTCAATGACCAAATCTATAATTGTCTTTTCTCTCTTTTTTTCTTCAGCCTCTCTCTCTTTTTCACTCTCTCTTTTTATCAATTTTTTTTTTAACCTCACTTGATCTTCATGAACTTCTTTTGGCGTCAAAAGAACTAGAGTAATTGTCCTTTGATTAAGTACAAATGAGTACTTCTTGGTGAAGCCATCATGTTTAACTCGCCTATGAAATTACCATGGTCGACCCAGTAACAAGTGTCCAGCTTGCATCGGAAACACATCGCACAAGACTTCATCTTCATACTTCCTGATACAAAAAGAAACTAACACTTGTTTGTTTATCTTCAGTTCAGCACTATCATTCAGCCATTGCAACTTGTAAGGCTGGGGATACTTCATGGTTGGCAACCCTAATTTCTCTACCACAGTAGTGCTAGCAACATTAGTACAACTACCACCGTCAATAATCATACTACATACCTTGTTTTGAATGTGGCACCTAGTATGATAGATGTTTTCTCATTGCACCACTTCTTCGTCTTTAGCTTGCACACTAAGAGCTCTCCTTGCCACCAATAAATCACCTTCGGCAGGGTATTCCTCTTCATCGGCATCTTCCAATGGTGGCATAGGATCAGTGTCATCTTCCACTTCGGTTTCAATCTTACCGTCCTCTTGTAACACCATAACTCTTTTGTTTGGACACTGACTAGCTATGTGACCTCTACCTTGACATTTAAAACACTTGATATCTCGATTCCTAGAAGTAGAAGAATCGGATTTACCTTGACTTCCATGGCTAGTTACTTCTTGCTTTTGCTCAATTTTGTGCTTGAACATAGGTTGCCTCTCATCTTTCTTCCATTGATTCGATTTCCAAGCGGATGTACTTGGATTTTGGCTTGGACGTGTGCTACCCCTCTTCTTGAGTTGGTTCTTAATTTTTATAGCCATGTGGACCATATCTTCCAACTCCACGTAATGTTGCAGTTCTACCACATTAGCAATTTCTCGATTTAAACCAACCAAGAATCTGGACATTGTGGCCTCACGGTCCTCCTCTACATTTGCTCGAATCATAGCAACCTCCATCTCTTTATAATATTCCTCTACACTCCGGTTACCTTGCCTCAGAATTTGCAATTTGTTATACTATTCTCGGTAGTAGTAGCTTGGAATAAACCTCTTTCTCATCACTGTTTTTATCTCCTCCCATATCTCTATTGGACGCTCCCTATTTCTTCTCCTATTCATTACTAACTGATTCCACCATACAATTGCATAATCGGAAAATTCAATGGCAGCTAGCTTTACCTTCTTATTCTCAGAGTAATTGCGGTAATCAAATACTAATTCAACCTTCTTCTCCCACTTAAGGTAAGCTTCTGGATTGTTTTTTCCTTAGAAAACAGAATCTTCATCTTAATGCTACCCAACGAATTATCTTCCCGATTCCTAGCTCCTCTAAATTGTCCACCGTGTCTCCTATTGCCGACAATCGAATCTCGATCATCTTCATCACCAAAAGTATTTCCATAGTATTCCTCATCTTCAACCCTCACTTTTCTAGGTTGAAATCTCTCTCTAGGCTGGAATCTCTCTCTTCTATGCACATTTGGAGCGATCTATGATTGTTCCACATGTGCATTCTCTATTCTGTCCATTCGCTCATGGACTTGCTCCATCTCCGCTCTAATTGCTCTCCTCATCTCGCCAATTAAGGCTTCCATAAGAAGCTTCGGATCACCCACTCCAGATGTTTCTCCAGAGGTGTAATGCCCTAAGTTCCACATCGAGTATGCTCTGGGAAGATCATGAGTATTTAAGTAGTAGTCCATGAGCCCAAAAGTACCTTCAAGCTAGCACTTTTGGGTAAGGCCTAGTGGTGTTACATTTGGTATCAGAGCTGACTCAGTCCATACCTGTGTGGGCCTTAGAAGGTTGCCACGGGCCGAAATCGTGGTGAATGTAGACCCCGCCCATAGGAGTTATATGTGGGCTATTGAATATGGACCTCTAGCGAGGACGCTAAGCCCTTAATGGGGAGAGATTGTAATGCCCCGAGTCCCACATCGGGTATGCTCTGGGAAGATCATGAGTATTTAAGTAGCAGTCTATGAGCCCAAAAGTACCTTCAAGCTAGCACTTTTGGGTGAGGCCCAGTGGTGTTACAAGAGGTGTTTTTATCCTTGTTGTCTGACATGTTTGCTGTAAAACAAAGTTAGAAAAAGAAAGGACCTCACACACTCTCTCTCACGTGTTTCACTCGAATAATGAATCACTCAAGTTCACTCGTGTCTCACTCTTTATCAAATTGGCTTTTACCCTCTCATATGCTCAACACTCATGCCTTTTTCCACTCATAATTTCTCAAGAGTTCTTATCAAACTAATTCAAACAAATAATCAGAATTTTTGAGCAATAATCCACACAAAAACTCACCAACCAAATAAATATTTAATATAATAACCTGGAATAACAGTTTCTAGAAATTGATAAGCAAAGAAAGCAAAACAAAGAAAAAAATACGCACACAAAACTTTGAAGGCTAAGGAAAGTGAAGAAAATGATGGATTTTAGGCTTGAAAACTGGGGTGAATGGAATATAGTCAATTCAAAGTCGTAGGGCTTGGAATAAGCTTCAATTTGATATATAATATGTTTTGTTTGAATAATCGGATCAAAAGTTACAACCATTTTACTGAAGCACTATCAAAATTCTCTAACTCAACCACAAATTCTTCTCTTTTTTTTGTTTTTAATTTCGGGATTCTGTCTCTTTTTTTTTTCTTTTTTTCTTTGAATTGAGAACCTAAATAATAACTAAAAATACAAAGGCTATCTGAAAGACACCAAGAAATAAATTCGGATTCAATTTCAAACAAGCAATCTGAATTGGCTACGACTAGAACAAATCGAGTTTACGTTTTTTTTTTTTTAACGATTTAGATGAAAGAAATAAGAAAGAATATAGACTGGTTTTGACTAGAAAGAAAAGAAAAAGGATAGATTAAACCTGAGACTAGAATCCGGCTCTTGATACCAAATGATACGAACCCCGCCAACCTGTGACGAAACCTGAAATACGAAGGATGCCTAGGACCGTTCTACAATCAGATTCGGATAGAAAGCCTCGACCCAACACCTATAAAGAGATGTGAACCTTGATAAGAAAGACGCCACAATTAAGAATGAAGAACTCGATTGATAAGTCAAGAGATGAACGCTACAGAGAAATCTGATAAGTCCGAATAAGTTCTCAAAGAACCAAAGAGAAATTGCTCTCAAATTTTAATGAATTTTAATATGATCTTATTGAATGAAAAGTGTACAATATATAGGACCAGGCCATGAAATTTTAATCCTAAAAAGACCTAAAATGTCCAAGGTAACTTACCCAAACTAGAAAAGGAGAGTTAGAAACTATCCGTCTAATAACTACCTAAATTCGGCCTCAATTAAAGGGTATCAATCTGATTTTATTCCCTTAATTTTCAGCCTATTACACGCCACTAAAAAAATAGAAATAAGCAAGTAAATCATTTTGGGTAACTACCAATTTACTCCTAAAATAATGAAAATAGGAATGTAAACTATGACTTGGTGTCCAAGTCTTTACAAATCAGATTCTATGCGCCAATTAACTTTCTTGCACTTGAATTAAGCTTTTCATGGGCTTATAAATCCATTCATCTCCATCAATGGGCCTCCACATGCATGCCTGAGCCCTAATGTCTTGAATCAGCCCACTCAATGCAGTTTTGAATCTCTTTGCATGTGCTCTTGCAAGTGGACCAATGGGAACTTGAATAGGATCAGAACTCCATACATTCGTGCTTATCATGTCCTTATGAGGAAGGTTGACAGAGTTGGTTGAGACACAAGCAAGACAGTAAGAAAGGCTTATAGAAAGGGAGGAAAGGCATAGAGATCAAGCACTACCATAGGCCATAGTTAGACAAGAAAATTATGAACCTGCTTATGAGAGGTTTAGAAAGAATAAGTCTCCACCTTTCAAGGGTGAAATTGATCCACTGCTGGCAGAAGAGTGGGTTAGGAGTATTGAGGGTATTTTCGATTACATTAGAATCTCTGATGAGGAAAAAGTTTCATGTACCACTTTTATGTTCCAGATGGATGCTAGATACTGGTGGGATTCTATGTAGTCCATCACTAATACTACTAGGCTTACTTGGGAGCAGTTTAAGGAAATATTCTACAAAAAATATTTCAGCAATGCACATAGGATGATGAAGGCTGCTGAGTTTGTTAATCTGAAATAGGGAAGTATGTCTATTAGTGACTACATAAAGAAATTTGAAGAATTATCCCAATTTGCTCCGCACCTGGTGAGTACCAATGAGCTAAAAGTAAACTAGTTCCTTCAAGGCCTCAAGGTAGAAATTTATAGGGAAGTTAAGATATCTGCTCATAAAGATATGTCATATGCTGAGGTTGCAGATAAAGCTCTTGAAGCTGAAGTAGCTGAACTAAGAGTTATAAGAGCTCAAGAAATTCGCAGGAATATAAATATGACAAGGAGAAATACAACCTTTGGAGGAGGATCTCAACCAGGGGCTAGTGGAAATAAATGAAAGTGGCAACATAATCAAAGAGAAACACAAGAGCCAACAGACACAATCAGCTAATACTCAGAGGACTGTTTGTCCTAAATGTGGGAAGACTCATCGTGTAGTGCTTGCTTCTTATGTGGAAAATCTGGACACTATGCAAAAAATTGTCCGAATGCTACAGATGAGCAGAAGAAAGTCCCAACTCATGTATATACAATGACCAAAGAAGATGCCTAGGTGAACCCATCTGTTGTAGCAAGTGAGATTCTTATCTTTGGTATTCCTATTCATGTATTAATAGATTCAGGGGCTACACATTCATTTGCATCACCTACATTTGTGAGGAAATTGGGCAAAACACCAGAGTACTTGAATCTCAAATATTGTGTAACCATTTCGTCAGGAGAAGTTTTATGTTCTGATCAAGTTCTCAAAGCATGTCCAATCCAATTAGCTAGAAAAGATTTGTGTGTAGATTTAATAGTATTGGATATGCAAGATTTTGCAGTTATCTTAGGTATGGATTGGTTATCAAAATATCATGCTACTATTGATTGCTATTTGAAGAGGGTGGTGTTTCAGCCACCAAGTACAGAGAAGTTCACTTTTGTTGGTACTAGTGGAAACTCGATGATNATTCCAATAATCTCCTCAATAAAAGCAAGGAAGTTACTAGAAAAGGGATGCATGGGATACTTGGCCAACATAGTTGATACTAGAGAAGAGTTAAAAGTGAAGCCTGAGGAAGTGTCAATAGTTAGTGAATTTCTTGATGTATTTCCTGAAGATTTGTCTAGGTTACCACCTGATAGAGAGATAGAGTTTGTTATTGACTTATTGCCCAGTACGGCTCCTATTTCGAAAGCACCTTATAGAATGGCTCAAGCAGAGTTAAAGGAACTAAAAATACAGTTACAAGAGTTATTAGATAAGGGTTTTATTCACCCAAGCTTTTCACTACAGGTGCTCCGGTTTTGTTTATAAAGAAGAAAGATGGGACTATGAGGCTTTGCATTGATTATAGGGAGCTGAATAAGGTCACCATCAAAAATAAGTATCCGCCTCCCAGAATTGATGATTTGTTTGATCAATTGCAAGGAGCTTCTGTGTTTTCAAAGATTGACTTAAGATCTACCATCAGTTCGAATTTAAGGAAGAAGATATTCTAAAAACAGCTTTTAGAACCATATATGGACACTATGAGTTTTTAGTAATGCCCTTGGATTAACTAATGCTCCAGCTGCTTTCATAGACATGATGAATAGAGTGTTTAAAGATTTCTTAGATAAATTCGTTATAGTTTTCATCGCTTATATTCTGATTTACTCACGCTCATGAGAGGAGCATATGGAACATTTGAGGACAGTATTGAGAATTCTTAGAGAAAAGCAGTTGTATGCTAAGTTTAAGAAGTGTGAATTCTGGTTAGACAAAGTTATCTTCCTTGGTCACATGGTTTCTAAAAATGGTTTTTCCGTGGATCCAACGAAAGTTGAAGCTGTGAGCAATTGGCCATGACCTACAAATATTTCTGAGATTCGTAGTTTCTTGGGATTAGCGGGTTATTATAGACGTTTTGTTGAAGGTTTCTCAAAGCTGGCTTCTCCATTGACTCATTTAACAAGGANTTAGCGGGTTATTATAGACGTTTTGTTGAAGGTTTCTCAAAGCTGGCTTCTCCATTGACTCATTTAACAAGGAAGAATGTGAAGTTTCACTGGAATGAAAATTATGAAAGGAGTTTTGAGGAATTGAAGTATTGTTTGAAAACAACCCCAATACTTTAAATACCATCCAGATCAGGAGAATTTATTGTTCATAGTGATGCCTCAAAGAATGATCTAGGATGTTTTCTGATGCAAAATGGCAAAGTCATTGCTTATGCCTCTAACCAATTGAAGGAATATGAAAAGAAGTATCCTACTCATGATTTAGAGCTAGTAGCAGTTGTCTTTGCACTGAAAATTTGGAGACACTATCTCTATGGGGAGAAGTGTGAGATCAACACAGATCACAAGAGTCTAAAGTACTTCTTTACCCAAAAAGAACTGAATATGAGACAAATAAGATAGCTTGAACTAGTAAAAGATTATGACTGTGAGATTAACTATCATCCAGGAAAAGCCAATGTGGTTGCTGATGCTCTAAGTCGGAAATCATTGGCTACTATGACTATTAAGCCTGTTGATATGAAACACCTTTTAATGGATTTACATAAGTTAGAGTTAGAGATTGTGCCTACAGGTTTAACAGAAAGATTGGCAGCTCTTACTCTTCCACCAACAATTTTAGAGAAAATCAAACAAGGCCAGAATATGGATCCCTATATGAAGAATTTAAAGAGTAAGATAGAATCTGGAAAGGAGATGGCCTTCCGAATTTCTGGTGATGGTGTAATCAGATATGGAAATAGATTGTGTGTGCTCGGTGGAATTATTAGGAAGGAGATATTGACAGAAGCTCATACCACTCCCTACTTTGTGCATCTTGGTACTACAAAGATGTATAGAGACTTAAAGGTGTATTACTGGTGGCCTGGTATGAAGAAAGATGTGGTTGAGTTTGTAGAGCATTGTCTCACGTGCCAGCAAGTCAGAGCTGAACATCAAAGACCTGCCAGAAAATTAAAGCCTTTGAACATACCCCAATGGAAATGGGAAGAGATTGCTATGGATCTTGTTGTTGGACTTCCTAAGACAACTAAGGGACATGATGCTGTTTGGGTGATTGTGGATAAATATAACAAATCAGCTCATTTTCTTCCAATTAGAATAACCTATAACTTGGACCAGTTTGCTCGGTTATATGTTCAGGAGATTGTGAGACTACATAGTGTTCCAAAAGTTTTCATTTCTGATCGAGATTCTAGATTTACTTCAAAATTTTGGAGGAGTGTTTAAGAGACAATGGGTACAAAATTGGCATTTAGTACAGCTTTTCATCCTCAAACTGATGGGCAATCAGAGAGGACTATATAGATCCTTGAAGACATGCTCAGAGCTTGTGTGTTGGATTTCCATGGATCTTGGAGCAAATACTTGCCACTTATAGAATTTTCTTACAATAACAGTTACCAAGCTTCCATTGAAATGCCCCCATATGAAGCATTGTACGGAAGAAAGTGTAGATCTCCTATTCATTGGGATGAGATGGGAGAGAGAAAATTTCTGGATCCAGAATTAATAAGAGAGACAAATGAGGCAGTAGAAAAGATTCGAAAAAGGATACTAGCTGCTCAAAGTAGACAAAAATGTTACTTGCCACTTATAGAATTTGCTTACAATAACAGTTACCAAGCTTCCATTGAAATGCCCTCATATGAAGCATTATACGGAAGAAAGTGTAGATCTCCTATTCATTAGGATGAGATGGGGGAGAGAAAATTTCTGGATCCAGAATTAATAAGAGAGACAAATGAGGCAGTAGAAAAGATTCGAAAAAGGATACTAGCTACTCAAAGTAGACAGAAATGTTATTCAGATCCTCAAAGAAAAAAACTAGATTTTAACGTTGGAGATAAAGTATTCTTGAAGGTTGCTCCCACGAAAGGAATCATGAGGTTTGGGAAGAAAGGAAAGCTAAGTCCCAGATATGTAGGTCCTTTCGAGATACTCGACAAAGTTAGAGATGTTGCCTATAGACTTGCTTTGCCGCCATCATTATCGAATGTACACAATGTATTTCATATCTCTATGTTAAGAAGGTACATTTCAAATCCTTCACATGTTCTAAATTTTGAGCAATTGGAGATAAATCAAGACGTGAGTTACAAGGAACATCCAGTGAAAATTTTGGATAGAAAAGATAAAGAACATAGAAACAAGAAAATCCCTTTGGTCAAAGTACTGTGGAAGAGCCATGAAGTGGAAGAGTCCACATGGGAAAGAGAAGAAGAGATGAAAATTAAGTATCCATACTTATTTGGATAAGCAAATTTCGAGGACGAAATTTTATAAGGAGGGGAGAATTGTGGTGCCTAAGATTCTCATATGCATACTAAGCCAATAATAAAAATATTCTAATTGTATATTAAGCATCTAGAAGTCGTTAATACTAGTTTTATAGTAACATACTCATTCATTATGTTATGTGCATTTACATACATGTTATTACACTAATGATTGTCGAAGTGTCCTAATGCAGTATAAAGGTTTAATACCCTTAGAGACAGAGCTCGGTGTGCTAAAAGAACAAAGAATATAATTATGAAAGTAATACTATGTTTTCATTGTTAATTGGAGTATAATTGGCTTATTTGTATGCTTAATGATTGGTTATGGGGCCAGGTTCCACCAAATTACAATAGGATTGGCCATATAGAATCATAAGTCAAAGTATGACTACTTTTCACTTTCTAAGGTAGGATTCACCAACTTTGGCTACACTTGGGTATATAGGAGTGACCAATAACATGGTGACTATGCTAAGGATGTTCTAGAGCTGAACACATGGAAAGTAATGTGTAAAATACCCATAATACCCCTTAGAATTTAAGTTATACCTTTTCTTAGCCATTAAGTGTTGATTTTGGGTCAAATCTGGTCATTTGCTTTCCCTTTTTCTCCAGCCACGACTTGAAACTATACAATGCTTTTTCTTCTCTCAAACATTTCCAAGAGTTTCCAATTGGTAGAACTTAAATTGGAGCCCTAGAAAGCAAGAAACACCAAAACTAGTCAAGGTAATTCTATCAAGTTCTTCTTTCTAGGTCTTGTCCTTTAATTTCAATTATCTACTAGTTCCCACTTAAATAATGGTTTCTTCAGGTCTTACTAAGTCCAAAAATCTAATTCTAAGCCTAGAGAATCAGTTTGGTGGAGGTAGAAGACAAGAACTCCAACAAAAGCTCAAACTAGTCAAAGTGAGCATTATGTATGATTTTGAACTTATAGTTAATTTCTTTTGTGTTAGCCCTTAAACCAAAGCAATTATTTGATTAATAATGGTCCTAGAAACCCTTATATATTGCTGGAAATATAGAATTTAAGTGGGGAATTCAGGTTACACCTAGAGCCCGAAAATTGCTAATTGTGTATTCAAGTGTTTCCGTGCGTGTATTAAGCTTTCTATACTTGTAATCTGATTTCCTCAACCTGAAATGGATATGTCATGGATCCTATTATTTATTCCATTAATTTAGCTGCTGTTTGCAGCCACAGACAAGTGCACAAATTGTTTTAAACTTGTCTAAACCGAAAAAGATTTAAAATGTACTTCTATGTTATCCTAGGTGTTTCTTTTGATTTGTATATGTGGGAATTGGTTTGTTGATTGCTACCACAGGTCTTAAACCATGATTTTAATCATGTGGGGATGTCCTAAAAATACGGGAGGTGCTGTCCAAATATTTTTAAAACCAAATGGTACCATTTAGAAGCAAATGATCTAGTTTTACAAAATTAGGTGCCATTTTGGATCATTTTTGTGCTAATGAACTAACATTCATATTTTACTACTTTTGAATAGTTTTTCAATGCTAGACATTGGCTGCTAAGTACCTTAAGTGATTTATACACTCCTAAGTCATTTTAAGATTAAGTTTCCTAAATTGGTGAAAGTTCTGATTTCCGTCTTCTTCAAGTATCTTAATGCATTCTTTTTGTAAAATGTGCATCTTGAATAATTGTGACATCCCCCGATCCCACATGCGTACGTAAGGATATTCGTAAAAATATTTAGTGAGATCGGGAGACGCCACTCGACTTAGAACTGATAAAATCGGGGAAAATTAAAACATTTTAAACTTTATGGGATAAAACGGGAAATTCCACTCATAATTATACGTAGTCTAATATATACATATATAGGTACTCACGAAGTGGACCTCTCATAAAAATATACATAATGTACACACACACACAAAATAGGTACAAAATTGTCTCTCAGGAAACCAAAGCGTCAAAATGCCCATATACACAAGCCGCGGTCAGAAAGTAAGCGCTCCTCCTCCAAACTCACATATGAGCAGTATCATCTGCAATGTAAGAATATTTATGAGTATAAAACTCAGTAAGTAACGTATGTAGATGCAGAGTGCACATGACAGAAAACAGATAATCATATGATTGGGATCCCTGTGTATATTGTATTGCCTGACAAGACCGTGAATCGCATACTGAGCCACTCAGAGAGCATATAACGTATCATGAGCAATATGGAGGTCTCGAGCCCCAGAAAATCCCCTCTGTGTACAGCAGAGGTCCACCCCATACCGCCGTCAGAGCGTTCCCGAAGGAACCATATTGTCCCCGAAAGGACCAAAGTGTTCCCGAAGGAACCAGAGTGTCCCCGAAGGAACCATATCACATATCTGGGCGCTGGCCCGCCACACCCTATTCACCAATACTCGTCAGGCAATATAAATACACCACATGTTCATGTCTCATACAAGCTGAATGATAAATGCATATGTACACATATCCACAAATTCCATATCCACATATTTCACATATTCACAGAA